>APFE031467033.1:151706-178281 GCA_000404065.3 Pinus taeda
TTTTTAATTTACCATACCATTCATAAATACAAGGTGACTTATGGAGTAAATATAAAAAAATGTTTTATTTGTTTACCATACCTCTCGCTTATTTATATTTTTATCAATTTACCATACCTCTTTTACAGATATGGTATTTGGCTCATAGGATTCACTTAAATAAAACCTCTTTCTTGAGACTTCATAAATAGAACGAGGGTTATGGACTAAATATAAAAAGAGGTTTTATTTATTTACCATGCGTCTAGTTTATTTATATTTTTATTTATTTACCATACCTTTTGAGTAAGTATAAAAAGACGTTTTATTTATTTACCATACCTCCACTTCACTTATATTTTTATTTGTTTACACCCTTGCATGTATATAGGGTGACTTATGGAGTAAATATAAAAAATGTTTTATTTATTTACCATACCTCTCATTTATTTATATTTTTATTAATTTACCATACCTCTTTTATAAATATGGTATTGGGGCCTTTGGCCCATAGGATTCACTTAAATAAAACCTATTCTTGAAAATGGGCGAATGGAAGGTTGTAACTCCTAATTTCAAGGGCTAAATTTACCTTTTTTACCCTCTCCCTTAAAATAAGGTGGGCTATTTGAGGTGATTTGTAAAAATGTACTATGATACAAAATATTCGCCCACTAAAAATTTAAAACCCCTTAATTTCGCCAAAGGGCGAAGATTCTCCCCTAAAATCACCCCTACTTCAAGGTATCTTGTTCTCTGACTTGAAGCTAGTGATATCTTAAGTTCATATTGTTGAAGCATTTGGATTGTTGTAGTTTATCATCTATCCTAGGAAGGTGGAAATTTTGTTGAACACATTTTTTTAGTTCCATATAATCAATACACATTTTCCAATTGTCATCCTTATTTCGCACTATCATTATGGGTGACTCGTATGGTGATGCATTTGTTTTAATGACACCCTATTACACTAGTTGTTGCAAATTCTTCTTTAGTTCACATTTATAACATACTTCTTATACAACCCAATATTTAGTAATGGAGAGTCCAACAATAGTTGGATCTTGTGCTCCACTACCATCTTAGGTGGTTTCCTATTAGGCTACTAGAGACAACCATGTACTCCTATAACAACTCTTCCAATTATTGTTTCTATTCCTAGGTACACTCCTCTAGAAATGACTTGGATCTCATCGAATGCTCTATAGACTCATTTTTCAATATAAATAACAAAGCATATTTATTGCTAGAATTGATCAACATTTTGAATTCACTAGCGCTTGCAAGTGAGATCTTTAGATTTTCCTTATGTATGTTGATGATGAAGAATTTTCCTTCCTTGATGAAGCATTACTAGTATTCTTTGTAGATGGATATTGTATCCCACATGTATATATAGGGACTCATAAATACAATACCACATACATCTACTCGAACTACATATAATTCTACCTCAGTAATAAAGTTAACATTTATAGAAAATTCGATTCTACATTAATTTGTTACCTTTACCTCTACATCCTTGTCGTCCCATCCCAATCGGTCTAAGTTATGATGGTCCTGATTCTTCAATCCTATTTTCTATAGTAAATATGCTTTTATGAGATTTTCATGCGATCTTCAGTCCAATAGAGCATGAATTTTGTTCTTCTTTGCTTGTCTCTTTATATGTAAGAGTCTAATAATTTCCTTCCCTTCTTATTACTTAAGGCTACTCATACTCGCCCCCATTTGTGTTCATGTACATAAACTATTTTTGAGCTAATTTCTAGTAGATACTAAACTATGTGGCCATGATATTTTTCTTCTTTCCATCATTCTTTCAATTCTTTGGGTTGATATTTAGATGCAACTAATAGCAATTCTCCTATGCATGACCATCAATGTTACAATGATTGTAGTGGTTTCTGGGATATTTGCATTGGTGTGTTATGGCCTTTGTAATTGTTGGGTGTAGTATAGGGTCTATAAATGTACCAGCATTTAATTTGTTGATCTTGATAGTTCGTGAACTTCGAGACACAACACTGGAAATGCTAGAGAAGGCCCCTAGCAACCTGCAAAACAAATGATAGTCTATCATGCATATTAATCTCATCAATAAATGAAAACTTGCACTAAAAGATAATTTGAGAAACACCAATCCAAACAATTAAAACATGCCAGAAATAAAAGGCAAACCAATGTGAAAGGAAATTCTAAGTATGAGCAAACTAAAAGGGAATCATCACTAGAAACCAAACAATGTCGACACAATATCGAGAGACTATAAATGTTGGAATGAATTGAAAAGAAAATCAAAATCATTCTGCCTTACTAATTCTGTTTGTACTAATTCTATGTGAAATTAAATTGAAAGCATCCGCAAGTAAATCTACTGCCTAAATAAGTATGAAATAAATTAAATTAATATGAATTTCACATTCCTTCTCATTGAAAATAAATCATAGAGAACTGTCCATAAGTTTAATGAAAAGTAAATATTATTGTTTTCAACATGACACAATTTTCTTTCATTAATATCAGCTCCACTAAATACAAGTAATATATGTTTCTTGTAATCGTAGATTGAATGAATATGTCAGTACCTCAAATAACCATATTCAGTCACATCATTTTCATGTTCTGAATATAAATTAGTTATAGCTCATCAACGCATAAGCCAATCTTGTAAATAAGAACAATTGAAGGGACACAGTTTGATATGAATAAATATCCCATGTGTAAGCATAAATCTCAAATATAGGAACAATTTCTTAAGCGGAAAATCAATGAAGTTTAGAGCTAAAAGGAAAAATTTGCAGCAAATTAAATAAGATCAATCTGGAGAAGGAAAGAGACTATAAACTATTAAATAAACTTCACATAGTAAATAACAATTTAAATGCTAATTAATTTAAGAAATGAAGAGCGGTGGCAAGTTGGTCTAGCTGCAAACTCAGCGAGCTCACACCCTGCATTAACCTGGTTCACAAAATGGTCAACATCATTAAATGCAATAAATAAATAGGGAGAACATATATGAGAATTGCTTCAGTTAATTCCTGAAAAACAATCCTTACATCAAGCAGACAATGCTCAGCTCTAGCAAGACAAGAGGGGAAATCTAGCAGTTATGAACTTTGTGAGGCTACATTGAGAAAGCTCCTCTTCACTTTTGGGCCTTCCTCTCGTGCATACTGTCCCTCGCATGATCGATTTCCTAACTTACTGTCTAATTGTTGAATTAATTGACTAATTGTTCTTTCTCTTCGAAATCTCTTATATAGCATCTAATTACAAACTAGGCCTTTTAGTTCATGTTGGTGTACATGCACTTAGACTAGCTGTGTTGGTGTACATGCACCTAGATTAGCTCCAGTTAACTTATTTCTTGCATGTGGCACATGTACACATTAACATAAGATAAAGCACACTTAGCTTTAGTTAGCTTTAGTTATTGCATGTACAACTAAGCTTAACTTAGTTGCTTTTATGTATTTATTCTAAACCAATATTGTAGTATCAATGAATTTCATTATTTTCTCAATTCTTGCTCGCTTCCTTCCTTCTCTTGCAAGCTTGTTTATTGTTTTGCATATCTAGATCCGTGGATCTCAAAAATATTACATGGTATCAGAGCACAGGGATTTGTAATCAGTGCACAAGCAATTTTATTTGCAGGTTCATAAGATTGAAGCAACAACAAAGAATGGAGTCTAAATTGGAGTTTCCACAATCGGCAATTCTCACTCCATATAATTATTTCGAATGGAAGCCAAAGATTCAACTTCATCTCAAAAGTAGAGGCTTATTTCAAATAACCATGGCAACGGAAGTTGAACCAACATCGGCAATGGAGAAAACAAGATATTTCAATCACATGGACGAGGCCTTCGACATCATATGTTTATCTATTTCTCCGGAACTGCTATTTCATGTTGAATCATCTTCAACTGCAAATGAAGTATGGAAAAATTTGGAAGGATTGTTTGGGAAACGGGATGAAATGCAAGGTCACATTCTCGAAAATGAGTTAAACTCATTAGATCCGAGAAACTTTGAGAACATTCAAGATTTTTTCACAAGGTATAAAGCCTTGTTGGTTCAGCTGAAAGGATGCGGGATCGACAAATCCAAGCAAGAAAATCAGTTGATTCTTTCCATTTTATCAAAACTTGGTCCAGAGTATGCAGTATTCATCTCTACATTCCACATAGTCAGATCTGCAACTTGTGCAGCTTGGAAGATGCCCTCACTGGATTCTTTTATTCAGTCTTTGATTCATGAGCAAGATAAGCTCATCAAAATGGGCACACTTAAAAATTCCAAAGTGCATGGACTTACTTTGCATGCAAAAGGAAAGGAAAATTCTAAAGACCATTAGAAAGGAAAAGGGACGAAAGGGAAATCAATGTGCAAATATTGCCACCGTGGTTTTCATCCTGAATCTGCATGCATGAAGAAGACTATAGATCTTATGGCGCAGACACTCCAGCAACAAAATCTTGGAGACCACATTCCTGAGAATGCTAAGAAGAAGTCTGGAGAAAAAGCACCAGATCCAAGAGGTAACGGGCATGCTTTGATTGCTCTTCATTCTGCACCACAAGAATGGATCATCAATTCAGGAGCTTCACATCATATGGCTTCTTCAAAGGAATCCTTTTCTTCTCTACATGCATACTCAGGTCCTCCCATTCTCATGGGGGATAATTCTGCAGTTGCAGCAAGTGGACAAGGAAGAGTGCAATTCGAAGATGGAAGTTTTGAAAATTTCTTACATATTCCAAGGCTTTCTGTAAATCGTCTCTCAATGTACGAGATGACACACATAGGCATCAGAAGGAAAGTGGAATTTACCCTAGATTCCGTGAGAATTTATGACATGCAAACCAATTTGAAGATTGCATCTAGAAAGGTAAATGATCAATCTCGTCTGTATACATTTTCTGATTTTGTTCCTCAATCAGATTCTATTTTTCTACTTACGCATGCAAATGAACAACCACCAGTTGTTGAACATCGAGATCATACTTCTGCACGTTGTTCGGAAGATTCTCGACCACCTTCAACACAAAAATGGCGCAGCATGAGTGATATCCTTGATGATCTTGCCTCTATCCCTCTATTTGAGGAAGATCCGCAAGCACTCTTAGCTATGGAGCCATCCATGCCTATGCATACTTATATGATGCATGGATCTGATCCACAAACTTATGCAGAAGCAAACACGAAAGCGATGGAAGATGATTCAGCGAGAGCAGACACTGAGGAAACAGGGAGCTTGACCGACGACCAAGACTCAAACTCGTCACCTGCAACTCATGGTAATTCAGTGTCTTCTTATGCTTCTTCTTCGTTAGCCGATCAGGCAGAGCTGGAACGGAAGGGGAGCAAAATCAGCGTCATCTCCTCCGAGAACATTCGTAGTACTTCTTGCGATGAGGAGAAATCGTGCAAGAAGCTGTCGTCGTCGCAATACAAGGTCGTCGTCCCGCAGCCCAACGGGCATTGGGGCGCGCAGATTTATGAGAAGCATCAGCGTGTGTGGCTTGGCACCTTCAACCAGGAAAAAGTTGTCGTCGGGGCTTACGACAAGGTCGTGTCGCCTAGTGACGTCGGAAAGCTGACTCCTACTCGTCTATCGCCGTTGTAAGCCTATGGCTATGGCTGCAATGGAATGCTTGGGAGGCATGGGTGAGGACCGACGTTTTCTTTGCTCGATTCCTGCCACCGACACACCAGACAATTGTCTGCCTGTTCTCCACAGAACGGTCGAATGTTTAATTTCCAGGTTCCGAGTTCAAATCCCGGGCGAAGTATTTGTCAACCTGCCGGCCAATTGGCTTACTCTTCTCAGGTTCTCCACAGGTACAAACGCTGCAGTGCCTCGGAACCATTGGACGCTCTGCAATCGTTCGTGACCGTCCCTGATGATGCGGTCAACTGTAGTAACTATATCGTGGGAGAGATAATTCATGTGGAGGACGATAGCAGGTATAGAGGTTTAGTATCAACCTCACGGCCATATGTTTAACGCTGGCCGCAAGGATGTTATGGTGGGTTTACTTAATGGAACAGAAGCCTGCAAGATTCAGAAGGTTGCTAATGCAGGTCAATTTTCTCAGAAGCGGCCCAAAATACTCACTTCTTGCGTGCATTTTCCTCAAAGCGTTGGAGGTTCAAAGGTTAGCGTTCCGATCACAGGTGACGGCCGTTCGAAGCCGGAGCTCTCTTCTTTCCTACTTTTTTATGCATTGTATATGGGTACCTAAAATGGCCATGTTGCCGGGACTCATTCATTTTGCATCACACTCACCTAAGTTATGCTTAAGGGGGGGTGTTGGTGTACATGCACTTAGACTAGCTGTGTGGGTGTACATGCACCTAGATTAGCTCCAGTTAACTTATTGCTTGCATGTGGCACATGTACACATTAACGTAAGATAAATCACACTTAGCTTTAGTTAGCTTTAGTTATTGCATGTACAACTAAGCTTAACTTAGTTTCTCTTATGTATTTATTCTAAACCAATATTGTAGTATCAATGAATTTCATTCTTTTCTCAATTCTTGGTCGCTTCCTTCCTTCTCTTGCAAGCTTGTTTATTGTTTTGCAGATCTAGATCTATGGATCTCAAAAATCAGCTTTAGTTAGCTTTAGTTATTGCATGTACAACTAAGCTTAACTTAGTTGCTTTTATGTATTTATTCTAAACCAATATTGTAGTATCAATGAATTTCATTCTTTTCTCAATTCAATTCTTGCTCACTTCCTTCCTTCTCTTGCAAGATTGTTTATTGTTCCGCAGATCTAGATCTGTGGATCTCAAAAATCTTACAGTTCCGCCAATTATAATAGAGAAGATTACTAGTTTTAACAATTTTCCAGAATAAGAATTAGTTTTGCAACTAAATATTGTAAGAGGGAACAACTATGGTGAAGCGTTCCTCTTTCCCTAGCGTGGTTGTTGATGTGCGATTTGGCTTAATCGATTTCCTGCTTACATGAGATGCTCACAAGTTGGCTTGCAGTGGTTTAATTTTCTCTGTACTTTCTCAATCCATCTGGCGTGACTGAAGTATTGCAAAAATCCCCGTCACTTGTGAAAAAAGGCGACCAAACATGTTCAAAACATATTGTTTGATTGTTGTCTGTAGGTTCTTAATTGAATACCTCGGAAGGCCTGCCTCTGGTAAAACTTCATCCATCCTTCTGACATGGCACAAATTACTCTTAGTTAGAAATAACTTCTGCAGCAGAAGCATTTCCTTTCTTAGGTTTCTCCAGGCTTGCAAAATGTTTGTTAAAAAGGTTTATTGCAACTTCCGTTAACCGCTTTTCTGAATTGGGAAAAATGACGCGATAAGCAGTGACCATTTTAGAAAATTTTCCAATTGAGTCCTTTGAATTTTCCACTGGTTGTTTTAATGTTGCTGAATCTAAAATGCGCTTAGAAGGATTGTCTGAATCTGTGACAACATGATTTTCTTATCTGGCTTCAGCCTGAAGTTCTGAGAGAAAATGTTCCAGCTTTTCCTCCAAGACCTTTGTCTTCATTTTGTCTACCGGAAAACCTAGTTGCTTAAATAGTACAACCGCTTCTGCCCTCGCTTCAACTGGTTCAGAATCTGTGAACAGTAAACCGTGAAGGAGCTTTATGGCTGTACCAATAGCTTCCTCGGATTCCTTTCTGCATGTCTCAAAAGATGATTGTCCATACGCCTTCAAAACTGGCAAAGCCCCTACATAATATTTCACTACATCTGCATATGCTTCAGATTTGATACACTTCATCAACTGAGAAGGAAGGTCATATATGAACTGCACTTTACGAAGAAGACTCCGAGTACCATTAAGGTTTTCTATTCATTCTCTTCTCTCACACAAAGATGCATCCACACTGTCACTTTTTGACAGAACAGATGTTATCCTCTCTAGAAGCCGTTCCATATTAGTCTCCATGTTAACGACATTATCCTTCATCCTCACAATTGTGTCTATAGCACTGCTAAACTTAATGTAATTCTCATATACCAACATCTGTAGATCACTATCCAAATGCGTAATTTTAGCTGCCATCTCAACATGCCTATGAAGCAAGCCTTCCACATTAGTTTTACCTACCAGGTTATTCACAATTCAAGAACTGATACAATTCGATCCCCATGAATGGAGGGTTCGACTACAGGCACAGAAAATGTGAGTGCAGTCCAGGAATCCTTCGAAGTGCAGGTAAGTAAATGGTGCACCAATCCTTTGCATGGTGCAGGCAGGTAAGTGCAATGGTGTAGGCAGGTAAATACAGGTTCAAAGGTTGTATAAGAAATGATTGAACTAATGTTTATACCCGCAACATACAAATCTTAATTAATAATGTTTTAATCATGTTAAAATGAGGAAGATAACAAATATTCAGAACAGTTAATCATTTAACCAAACAGAAACATGAGAGAAATGAATGAAAATAAGACAAATTGGAAGCCCAACAGTAATTTTATCATTTCATCGCTTTCCACTTCTTATTCCCATCCCATCCCTGGAAGCTTCTTGGTTCTCCTTATTGTTTGTCCCACTTGATTTTATTTTACTTTCATCTGGAGTATTTTTTTTAGATACTATACTTGTGCTATAAATAGCTTTCACAAGTCACTATGTATAGCCCTAAGATATTTGATGAGTGCATATAGTTTTTTTGGTGAGATTCCCAACATTATGTTCATATTTCTAAATTACATTAGGTATTCCTATACACTTTTCCCTTGTATTTTCCTAAAGTAATATTGTCATACCCACGAGTCATCTACATACACAATAGGGTAAAATTGTGATTTTATGAGCCTTTTCAAATCTTCCCACATAGTCACTCAAGGATCTACCTCTAACTTCAATGTTTCCATGTGGTTTTCCAACTACTTAAAGGAATGACCCTCAAAATTTCAAATAAGAAAATGAAATTTTGTGTTCTTCTTCTATGTGGTGGACATTAAAATAAACCTATAACTAGTACAAAAAGTGATTTAAATTAAAATTGTTAATGTCACCTTGATATTGGTTGATGTTGACCTTCATTTCCATTTTGAATAAGGATTATAGATGGTTCACAACACTCAAACTAGGTTTTTCCCTTTTGGTTTTTTCCTAGATTTCCTCTTTGTTTCTTCCAAGTCTCTCGATCTCCCCTATGGTTGGAACTCTACATTATAGCACCCACATTCTCCAAATGACATGATATTTTTTGTTAGTGCCACCATAATGAGGCTCACATTATGGTTTAGATCTATGACTTGAGCTACTAGTTGTGAAGACCTCTCTCTTGTGGGTTCTTTAGGGATATTAATGGATTCATCAACCATGGATGGTGTTTATGAATTAAAAATTTAGGCAAGCTATATCTATTACAAATCCCCACAATATACCCAAATAATTCTACAATGCTATAAATATTTCTCTAAAAAAATTTGGTTATTCCATTAGATAGTTTGTCACAATAGATCTAATAAAAGTTTACTTAAAATATGAAATCATGCTATGAGGGTTATATTTCCTTAGACTTATAGATTTATTAAGTTACTTCACTCATGCATGCAATATATAAAATGAGGAAATGGACAACATACAAGAATACAATCGCTCACAACCATAATAACACAAGATAAGATCCAGTAAACTATTATGTGAGAAAAACTAGCTGAAGGTGAGGTTGCTCTACTCTCTCTTTTTCTATATGGTAATGGATGAAAGTAAGTAAAAGTGATAATTGTTTTTCATTGGATGTTAAAGTACATAAACCCTCATTGTTGTATCACTATCTCTCTATTCACTATCAATTACTATGCTCATCTAGGGAATATAATGCACTTGAATTGACCGAAACCCCTTTTCCTCTTAGTGGCTGAGTTATAACATAACATGATAACCAACTAGGGGTGAAATCTCACCCATTCAATCCTCAATATTTATTACAACTAAAACCTTATAGATTTTTCTTCATAGTTTCCACATGATAGACCCTTTCCGAGAGTAACAAGGATTAATGTGGCATTGTCTTAAATTATGGTGGCCAAATTTGATACATCATCTTCTAGGAGGCATAACTTTGTCATATGAGCTGCAATTGAGGTGATTCTTACATTATTGGAAAGGTATTGGGGCATAGATTTGGGTCATTTAATGCCTTATAATGGATCCTTAAGCATTCATCAAACATTTTCCAAAATATGACCACCTGTAAAAATGAGCCTACAAGCTAGTTGCTCAAACTTTTCTGCTCTAAAAGTATCAAGATAGATGATCAAATAATATATTGATCCAATATAAATTAGAAAAAGTATAACTATTACAAACCATTAACTAATCATTTTTAATGATGTGATATTTCTTAAATAACGATGATGAAATAATAACAAAAAATAGTTATGCTCAATCTTACTTATTTACTATTATTGCTTTTACCTACTAGGTTATCTGTATGCTAGGGTAATTCCAAGAGTTAGATCAAAACCATTAATGGGATGTTTTCACCATAACATCTCAAAATCACTTTAGACATTGTAACCGGAAAAATTGGCTTTAACCATCAACACCTCCCATCAAATTTGTTAATATGAATTATTACTTTTATAATAATATAAATCAACTAAATTATAATTTTTTAAATATTTAATAATAAAAATTATAATATATCTTATTGAAGAAAATAATAATAATTTATATTATGTTAAACTCAACTATTATAATTCCTAAATATTCCTAATATTACTGTATTTTAATGTAATTTTGCAAAGTAACATCTTGAGAATAAATATAAATAAAATTGATATAATGTATAAATATATTTGTAAATCTTTACTTTAAATTATAAATTATTAAATACAAAATCTTATAATAAATTTTTAACTCATTTTTATTTTATTTATATTAATAAATTTAAGGAAAAATAAAATATCTCGCATGAACATATTGATTTACTTCATAATTTTAATATAAATAAAACATTAAATCATAACTTACACAAAAATCATCCTTTAATTTTAAATACCATTCACTTTTTAATAATTTTAAATATCAAAATAACCATTAGTTTATAATTTTCTTTTAATGTTTGTCACAAAATTAAATGTCATCAAACTTTCATTATATAATTTCAAAGTTATTTTAATTTTAAATTAAGTTTTATTTTTATTTTAAAATAATTTAATAACAAGTCATTAATTAATTTTTATGAGTAAAGTATATATTAACACATATATAACGAAATTAAAATCAAAATAATTTTATATAACAAACATTTTCCTATTTATCTATTTATATAATTAAGTTAAAATTAAATACCATCGAAATTTCAGCTCAAAAAAAAAAACAAACAAACAATCCAATTTACATTATCTTC
Source organism: Pinus taeda (assembly GCA_000404065.3). NCBI lineage: Eukaryota > Viridiplantae > Streptophyta > Pinopsida > Pinales > Pinaceae > Pinus > Pinus taeda. The sequence goes on from APFE031467033.1 coordinate 163,061, forward strand.
TTGGATATTTTTCCCAAAACAATAATCAAATGAATGTTATATAGATTATATGGTGGAAAGAACTTCGATATGAAAATTCTTTACCGTCGCACATCTAAATATTTAACTGTGATTTCAAAATGAATAATAACTTAGGCAATTGAATAATTGATTTCTTTACCGTCGCACATCTAAAGAAACTAGTTCAGTTATAAATTTGTTATATGTCTATTTAATCCTATAATCGAAAATATATATACTAATACCTTAGCTTTTCTTAATCAATCCATTAAAAATTAAATAGGAGATGGTGTATTCACGATTAGAAACAAAATGGAATCTTCAACTTCACACAGTTTCGTACTTTAGTCTCTTTCAGAATTTTTTTGCTATTTATTTATCAACCTCACTTGTAACTTTTTCTAACTATTTAGTTACTAACCACCCACTTTTAAAGAGAAACCATCTTAAAAAAAAAAAATTAGAGAGAAAAAACATCATAGTATTATATTGAGTCAATATAAAAGTTCAGATAATACATAAAGGCTCAAAAATAGCCAGCTTACTATCATATATGAGGCAATAAGTCTATAAAAATAGGACTTCCAAAAAGAAGCCAAGAAGCCAAAACTGATGTGATTACATTGGAGCAAAAGGTTTTTACCGATCTAGAAATTTGGGCAAATACATTTGGGCACATGTAAATGAAGGTTAGCAAATATATTTCATTTGATAGAGCGGTGGCTAGCTAGTGGAGAAGAAATGATAGATATGATGGTGGCGTGCCAATGATATCTACTTATTAGTATTGAAAGGGTATCCAACAAACCTAGGGAAGAGGTCATTTTACCTAGGAATAACCAAATTCCAAAGGTATGAGAAGCTATACTAGTGGCTATAATTGGAAGAGGCATTTCAGTAAGGATGATTGGTTTGAAAATGAAATTTTCTCCTCTCAATTAGCCCTCTCGCGTTGACCATGTGAGTGACTTCGAATTCACCAATAAGATTATGCACAAATGTTAAGGGGATGAGTGGTCTAGTAAATGGGTGTAGTTTCATGAGTTTCATGATGGATGAAAATGGGGACATGTGGTTTCAAATCTGGTTTTGTGGTAATGTGTCTCTCTTTTTTTTTTCAATATATGGGAAAAAACCAGAATTAGATGAAGTAGAAAAGGATTTTGTTTTCTATTGTAAATAGATAAAGAGATTTGTTGATAATGTGATTTGATGAGATAATGTGGTTCTAGTTCATTTGATTTCCATTGATACATGCAAGTTGGCATTTAGTCAAAAGGACTAGGAAGTGCATTGAGTTTTCTATGAGGTATTGAGTAAGAATGTTTTTGTGAAAGTTGCATCTCAAAAATAAATTATTTATCAGGTTATGTAAATGGAGGTAATAGTGTGAAGCAAGGGTCAATATGTCTGAACCAAAGGTAGTTAAGAAGATCGAAGATGGACATTGAAAGATGCATTGGAGCATTAGAGAGTAATGATGTGAAAATGCACAATAGAAGACATAAATCGTAATCAAATGTTATTTTTAAGAAATCAAGAGTTGAGAAATGTACTTTATTAGTTGTTGGGATGGATCTATGCCAGATAAGTTTTGAGAGTTCAGTCAATGATAGATCTCATGAATATCATGACTGCATGATGTTGAAAGCTATTTCAACATTAGAATAGCACAATGTAGGTACATTAGAAAAGTGCTCAAAAGAATGGGTAGTATGAGAAAGGTTAGGTAGTTGTATGGATGAAAAAAAATGTAGATGAATTAAATGGTGTTGAGGCTTTGTGAAGGGTAGCATGTTATGAAGACCTCAGGTAGAGCATGCATACGTTAGACTTCTTGGTGCAAGTTGTAAATCCTATCCATAGGTATGAATTATTTCTGAAGGTCATTGTAAGACATTATTTAGGCGTGCATGCTGTATCACAATAGCACATGGTGTCATCACTCTCATGCATAGAGAGGATGGATAATAAACACTACAAGGAAACAAGTCATTGGTGAGAGTCATGCTTGTGAAGGACCTTAAAGGTCCATCACCGATGTCGCATATGGTGACGACCTTTGAAAAAACTTTGTTGTAAGTTTATATAGTGATGCACCTTTAAGGTTTTTCACCAAAGCCATTTTTAATGAAACATTTGGTGAGGATCGTTAAAGGCCTGTCACAAATTCTCTCTTTGGTGACATGTTTGGTGAGGGTTGTTAAAGGCCCATCACTAATTATCTCTTTGGTGACACTTCTATTGACGATCTTTTATTGACCATCAGCAATGATATTTTTGGTTACTTTTCGTGACAATCAATAAATGTTTGTCATCATTGATCATTCCAATATGTTTTTTATGACACTTCATGCCTCTGACAGAGCTTTAAGGTCTATCACCAATGCCGCATATTCTGACATTCTTTAAAAAATCATTGTTGTAAGTGTATATAGTGATGGTCCTTTAAGGTTTGTCACCAAAGCCATTTTCAATGACACTTTTGGTGAGAGTCATTAAAGGCTCGTACTAATTCTCTCTTTGGTGACACTTTTAGTGAGGGTCATTAAAAGCCCATCACTAATTCTCTCTTTGGTGACACTTCTAGTGATGATATTTTATTGACCCTCACCAATGCTCTTTTTGGTTACTTTTGGCGATGGTAAAAAAATGTCCGTCATCACTGATCATTCCAATGATTTTTTGATGAAACTATGTGCCTGTTACTATAGTTTTTGTCAAAAGATAACGATTTAAAACCATTGTTGTGGAGTATTTTTCGTTATGTATCCAAGGTAATAGGGGTTATAATAGTGAGTCAATTTGTTAAAAAGTGATTAGTGTGTATCATTTCGCTCAAGTCATAAGAATATAGTTTTCCTATGAGTCAACACATCATTCATCGCTATTAGATTTATTATCTATCAAATTTCCTTTAAATAATGCTCCACTAGTTTGTGTAAGAACTATATTATTTAATAGATAATCAAGCTCTGTCAATTCTATTAATGGGAGAGACCTAGCACTCCTCAACACTCCTGGCACACCTTAACATGCTTTGGAACAATACACCAACATTCCTTGGCACCTCACATGTCTTGGAATGTCTTTGTACCTGGAACATCTTTGTACCTAGAACATCTTTCCATGAGTAGGATGCCCAAGCACATGTTGGCATGCCTTAGCATAGCATACCACTACCCTATCATGTGTTGGCATGCCTTGTAGTCCCTAGCATGCCCTGGAACACCTTGTCATAATATTTCATTGACAAACATTAGAACTTGGCATACATTGGCACTTGGCATGTATTGGAACATATTATTAGTGCGCCTAACAAATCCCTTTTGAAAAAGATAAAGTCCCGACTTATTAACATTCTTATATGTTCATTTCGTTGCATTTTAGCTTGGTTATTCATTTTGTTTCCTTCAAACTTCTTGACGCATATTGGCATACTCTGGCACCATGGACATCCTAGCATGTCTTAGCACCAAAAATGCCTTGGCACTATTTGGCACATGTTAGCATACCCCGGAACTACCTACCACACTCTAACAGTTCTTGACATTCCGTGATATTCCGCGGCATGCCTTACCTTTGCTTAGCATATGTTGTCACTTCCTCCTTGGCATGACAACTAGCACTCATTCATACTCCCCGACACACCCTCATATTTATTCATTTCCATGCATTTTTACCTAGTGCTCCTTTGTGTTATATTATTACTCCCTAACACTCCCCAGCATGCATTGGCACTCTCTATCACACCTTAGTACTCTTCGATATGCTCTACCACTTCAGAGCATGCATCACACTCCCTGACGCACAATGGCACTTGGCAAGTCTTAGCATGTTTGGAATGCATTGAGATGACTTGGTATTATTTGGTATGGTTTAATATTAAAGTTATTTGAAATCAATTATTGGAAACTAGATGAGAAGAAATGAAGGAAGATTTGGCACTTAGAATGCATTGACACTTGGCACTTGGCACTTATTGGCACCTAGTGTTGGTGTGCCTAGCATGCCCCTCATGGAAAAGGTAAATTGATGACTTATTAACCCTATTATGTGCTCACTTCCTTGTATTTTAACTTGTTCCTCCCTTTTCTTGCCTTCACATTTCTTAACATGCATTGTCACACCCTTGTACATCTTGGCATGCCTTAGCACTTGGCACATCTTAGCTTGTTTGACATGTCTTTGTACTATATTGCAGATGTTAGCATGCTCTAGCATTCCCTAACACACCTCGGAAGCTATGACCTCACATCTACAATTACATTTTTCCATGGCTTGGGACACTTACATTCACTAGAAACCCTTGGCACTCCATAGTTGTCATGCCCTCTGTTATCCTCCACAGTGTCCCATGCTCATGAGGAGATCAATGGACGTAACCACAAACCAAGCTTTTATTTTGGTAGCTACCCCTAAAAAACCATAGGGACATGACTAGAATGTAAAGTATTTTAGGCTAGATAGCTAGGCTTAGGTGGGTTTTGGAAAATTTATGATTCTGCTGCTGGATAAGGGAGAAAAACTAACTATCTAGGTGAGAGGATCAAGGGGTTACAACAATAAAGATATAAAGGAGCAAGCTAGCATTACTTTTTTTGATGTATATTAGGGTTTTTCGGTGTCGTGTAGCATTTAGAGGAATCAAAATGTATTAATGAGCATGAAACATGAATTTATTAAGCAAGAAAGAAAGTAACACATAATGATTTTTCCATCAAAACAAAGTTTTATGCAACAAATTTTGTTTATAAATTGTAAGTAAAGCCATTGAAGAATTGATGAATGGAAATACAAGATGAATATCTATCATATAAGACTATAATAGAGAAAAAATAACATCACAAGCTTAGTTCACATGAATTCTTAGATAATAGTTGCAAACAGTGTCCTTTGATTTCGTGAAAATGTCCAAGTACAAGCTACAATATTTCTCTCCTATGAAATCCAACACATTATAACACTGAGAAACTAATGCATAAATACCAAAATGACATCTCCACACTCTCAGGAACTCTTCTATGACGTGTTTTAACCAAACCCTAATATCTAGGGAAGTTAAAAACAACTTCTACAATTAACTTTGACTCCAACCTCTCTCATAAATGAGGTAAAATTTACATAAAAATAGCTTACAAAGATTAGCCACCCATTATTTACTTTTAATTTTACCCCTCACATTCATCTAATTCACCCTTTTGACTTTACCATATTCAAACTAGGAATTACAAAAAATTACACAGAACATTTTACAAAAATCTCAGAAATTTCTAGGTGTGCAACGAGCTATTGGAGGCCATTTTTGAGTGCCTCTCTGAAGTTGAAATCTATATCTGTAGCCTTTTATGGAAATATGGGAGATTTTATATGTATATAGAGTATTTTTGTACTCAAAATGACCCATTTGTGGCTGATATATGGTCATTCTCCTAAAGTTTCTTGAGGTGCGCATCAGAATGGGAAAAGAGGGGTAGAAAGGTGATTTTTGGCCTCTTGTTTGAAAATTTCTCAAAACCTGAGCCCCAGACCAGGAAAGTGGGAAAATGGGTTTTGAGAAGGGGTCATAAGATTTACCAAAATTCTAATTCTCCATCATTTGGATCTTATCGGAAGAATCACAACGTGAGCTCGCTGTGCTCCTAGACAAAAAATTGCCAAAAAATTGTAAGTCTGCACGACTGTGCACCAAAACACAAAATTTTCTCCAAATCATCCAAAAATTTGTACATATATGCCTGATCAGGTATGCTATACAAAAATGTATGCAAAAGTAATCAAATCTAACTTACACTTCTCCTCTTGGCTAATTAGGATTTCCTTGAGGTTTTCCTTCAACTGCTTGATTTCGACCTTAGAAACGTGATTCCTTGTGTAATAATGAATGTTCATTTTATTTTGCAACATTTTATCCCTATTTGCCTTTTCAAGGAGCTTCTTAAGCTCATAATTGACTTTTTCAAGCCAAAAATCCATATCCTCATTTATTAACATGGAAATCCTCTCTTCAAAGGTCAATTATTACATTGGTGGCTTTTGTTCTCCTTCCCTATGAAGTGCCTTCCTAAGACCCATTGTCCTCATTTTTATGAAGACAAATCTCACATAAAACTGTGTTTGTAAAATTAAAAAAACTAAAAACCAAATTTTACATCTTGACATGCCATAACTTCTGGCACACCTAATAATCCCTTGGGACTATGTAACACGTGTTAACATCCCCTACATTTCTTGGCATGATTTGGCACTCGTACTCGCTAGCTAACACTCTTTGTTACACTCTTATTCATTCATTTCCATGCATTTGAAAGTACTACTCCCTTGCGTTTCGCTCGAACTTGGCCCTAACACTCCCTAGCATGTGTCGGTGCCACATCGTGGTGCTTCGAACTTCTTGGCATGCCTTAACACTTCATATGTCTTGGCATGGCTAAAATTCCTTGGAACTTTCTAGCATGTGTCAGTACTTCTTGGAATTCCATGGAACACCTTGGCACTCCGTAGTTGTCATGCCCTCATAGATAGCCTTACTTTTTTTGTGACTTGGAAACCCAACCAAGTCACTCACAAAACAATGTTGTGTCTCACCCAAATTCTCCCTTCGTCTCAAACTACTTTGTATACACCTTATCATAACCATAGGCTTTCCTCCTACAAGTCTTATTTTGAAATTATCCTAACACACTTCGTCCTTCAGGCACTTGGAATTCATCGACACTCCTTGGCACACTGCACTCTTATTTGTTCATTTCCAAGCATTTTGGCCTAGTTCTTCATTGTGATGCCTTGGAAATGGCTAGTATACCTTTTCACTCCCTCATTAGTACACTTGGAACTCACTGATAATTTATTTCCATGCATTTGAAAATATTTCTCCCTTGTGTTTCCTGGCACTTGCCCCTCACACTCCCTAGCATGAATGGATAAAATATTTACAAAATTTGTCCATATCCTACTATCTAGGGTTTGGCTTTTTACTAAGTAAAAATGTGATAAATGAAGAGATAATAATGGGATATGATAAAAAAAAATCCTCAAAATTAATTATCCAAATATCTTTAGGTCAACAATACCAAGCTGGAGGTCCACCAAGTCGAATTTCAAAAAGTTCTAGAACCGTGTCAACAATTTTGGCATGGCTAAATTGTGAAAAATGGGTCTCAAAGTGCCAACTATAACTCCCATAAAGTAACTAGTGTGTAAATACTGAGAGATACTTTTGTTTTTGGGTATGTTATGAACAAAAACCTCCTTCTATTTTCAAAAATACTTTCCCATTTGTTCAGAATCCAAGTTTGAAGCTAGTCACACAGAAACTCAACAAATCATCGTAGAAGCGCAACAAATAGTTGACCTGGAATTTTGATGACTTGAATGAGGTTTTGAGTGTTGCTAAAAACCTATGAAGAAACAGGGAGATGACCACTACACCATGGAGCCATTAAACCATGCAAAAACATCATTTTAGCCTCTTCAAACTTCATTCCAAAACTGACTTTCCAGAAGCGTAGCGAAAAGAGAAGCAAGGAAGAAAAAATTATATCTCTTTAACCATAACACTTGTGAAAAAAAGGGAGGATTTTATTGTGATTCATTCCATGGTTAACAAAAATATCCTTTGGTTTTCCAAAATTCATCTTCGTTTAGTCATAAATATCTTTTCAAAATGATGATAAAAACAAAGTCAAAAGCATAGCAGCTCTCCTGTAGCAATTGTATTTTGGGAATATCTCCAACAAGGTAAACAAAAATGGGCTGAAATGTTTACAAAAATTTAATATCATCATAGTTTACCTCCACAAAAAGTTTCAGCCCAATTAGAGTCACCAATGTCAAGAAAATCCCAAAATGGTTATAGATGATGATGGCTCATTTCTCGAAAATCATGCATCATTTTGAGCTGAACTTGAGTGGGTGTTTTCATTTCGTCGCCATTCATCTCCTGTAAGAATTTCATGGCAAATGGGCATGAGGTTCAAGAGATATGATGAGAACATGGTGAGTAGGTAAAAGTGCAGTGCAAAATAGTAGCAAATTGGGGGAAGGGAATGAGAGGGAAGGGAGGTAGGAAAAATTATGGGGAAAATATGGGGGTTAGGTCTAGGTGTTACGAAAATATTGGAAGTGGAATTTATCAAAAATGCTAAGAAAAAGTGGGCGAAAAGGTCAAAGAACAGAACTAAAGTAAAAGCGCAGCAAGTTTCTAGGGTTTTTGGTAAAATAAGGAAATGAAAGGATTTTGATGAGGGGAATGATGGAGAATGTTCAGTGAAGGATGCCGAAGGGGGTATAAGCTTAAAACAAAGGCCTTTGACTCTTGAATGAGGCTATGAACCATGGAAAAGGGAAGCCACAAAAAAAACCCTAGTAGCATAATTTTGACTCAATATTTGAGGAAAGAAGGTGCAAGTATGATTGATATGGCTTGAGTGACCATGGTTATTCAAAAGACTCATGAAATATGGAGATGACCTACCATGATGAAATGACATCTTCATTTCTGGAGTGGGAATAGAAATGACACCTATACAATGACTCATACTCTTTGCTTTATAACTTGACAAATTTTGCTAGTATAGACCAAAATTTGTCTTTTGACCTTCATTGACTTGAAATATTAACAAATCCTAATTACTATGGAACATAGGACCCAAATAGAGACCATATCGGATGTTGATCAATATCACCAGGTTGTATGCACAACCATCACGCTTCTATACATCGAGTATCCATATGGAAGAGTCCTTATCGTCTAGTATTTAACCAAGACACACCATGCACATGATTTCCAATATATTTATGCATCTAACTCTTCCTACCATATCTATGAATACATGAATTCTACTTTCTAAAGAAGAGATCTTATATAAATATGTGCATACCTCTTTCTGTCATTTTTTCATCTAGTCAACTTCTTCCACGAACTCCCTCTTTCTTTGAAGAAAATGTCTATGATGGGATCCTTTCTCAAGATGATAAAATACTTCAATTAGGCCCTCATGTTGCAACTAAACTAGTAAACTTCTTTGATGCTTACTTCCATAATATGCGAGAATGAATCCACAAACTTCTAGTGGAATATACTCTTTCCAAGATTCTTCCATATATTGAATAACCTTCTCATTAAGGATCCTTGTGATCCTTTATTCTTAGAAGACTATTTATATAACATGCCATGCCTGCAAGAGGAAATTTGTGAGGTAAAAAATCTTTGTTGATGTATCATGAGTGAGAAATTTGGCTTGATGCAAACAAGGCAACGTCGTTGTCACTCTTACACTGTTATGAAACATAAATAGGGATCCTTTAAAAGGGAAAAATGGTGGTTGTCACCATCTCCCATGGATATGCACGAATTTTCTTCTCAAGGAACTTGGATCATTGGTTTATAACTTGGCATCAATTGGTCTATTTACTCCTGGCTCCTTAAGCTTCAAATAGGAGAAACATGCCTAGTTAGGCATTAAGGTTTAGTACCTCAAAATGCTGACCATTCATCACATATTCTGGGCATATCTCTTTTATAGTTGCTGGTGTAAAAGGTAATAGAATGGTAGCATCATACCATCATGTCTTTAGTGAAGAGGTTTGCAGTATTTTCCACACTAGCCACAACCCATGTATGAGTTAATTTGTAGCAAGCCTTTAGGCTCGAATAGAGGTTGTTAAAGGAGCTAAAAATCATCTTTCCAAATCTGTACCTTTATTACCATTCTGAAAAATCATCTACTCGAAAGCAATGGAATGAGTCCTTGCAACTTTCCTTATCATAATACTAAGAACCTTCAATTGTATTGGAATTACTTAGAGGTCAATGATCCATGTGTGGGTTCCTTCTAAGACTAATATGGTCTCTTTTCCATTATCAAAACTTTAATTAATTATTTTAAACACCATACTAGCTACTTATGCATCCACAATTAATTTTCTTTTATTTACCTTAGTGTGGGTTGTAACAGACATCTACAATATAGCTATTGCTTCTATAAAGCAATTTCTTGAGTTCGGTTTTGGATATAATTTATGTTAATTTAGTTGTAGGATGAATCCCATAATTCAAATTCTGATAAACATGCAACATTAGCCGCCTTACAATACATAAGGTTAAGGCATTGTACTAGTCTATAATCAGTTATAGGAGAATATAAGATAATAGTTATTGAGAGATTCTCCAAAATGTGAAAATGCCTATTGTAGATAATTCTATAAGAAGTTTTGTTTACTAGATTCATTAAGATTTTTTCTTTCTACATCTTGTATTGGCATAGATAATATTTATTTCATTTTCCATGTAAAAGCTACAAGGTCTAATGAATAGTTCTGGACGTGAAGGTACTGTTTGGCTATTGTTTGTATATCCAACATACAAAGAATAGAAAACATACAAACAATAGCCAAAGAGTAGCTTGACCTCAAGAATTGTTCATTGTTCATATATCATTGTGTTCCTGTGTTGCTCGATGGCTTCCTCTAATAATATTTTGAAAGGATCTCTTTCTCCTTCATTTTTATTTTCTTCTGCCATTGGTCCTCGTCGGGGTTTGCAAGGTTGGTCTTAAAAAGGTTCAACGATGTCGAGACCTAACTCCTTATACCCTGACCTCGTTGGGGACATGAAAGGAGAAAAAATAGTGAAAGAGAAAATTTCTATGATACCACTAATCCGAACTTATGCAGGAATGTGAGAAAGTACATATAAAAACATAAACACAAAGATGCAACAGAAATAAAGTTTCACTTCATTGATATCAAAGAATTAAATTATGCTTATAGATAGAATAGAATAAAATAGCTCAAGAGATGGTATCTTATATCTCAGAAGAGATGTGGCAGATACATGCCTTTGAATTGTGTTACAATGAGGCTCAAGGGCCTTTTTATTATTGAACAACAAGAGAAAGCCCTAAACAACCAAAACCCTAACTGAAGGAGATGGAACACCAAGAGCTTGTGGGTTCTGTTGGGGTTAGTTGGGTAGCCAACTTCATAGGGTCATAATTTGGTCATATTATCTCTGTTTGTTGCATATGATACCTCATAAAAAATACGTCTCCAAGTACTAAATTATTTATGGCCTATGAAGACGAGCTTATTATAGACCTCAACAAAACTTTGTTTAGGGGGTCAAAATTGCTGAGGAAGTTCATGACACAAAAAAACTGCTAAAAATAGTAAATGAAACTCATGAAACTAACTGGAGATCTAGGTGGAATAAGAAAGTGGCCACCAATATCCACCTAGATCAGGCCACCATTAGCAAGTAGATCAATTGTTGTCTTGTTCAGGATAGATTGGTTGTCAAAGGACTAACACCAATCCCTAATTGTATTCCTTGTATGTGGTTCTAAAGTTTCATGATCCATTCTATGGTGGCTCTAGCCTGTTGTATTATAGCTTCTAATATAATGAAGAAGGGCTTGAAAAAGTTAAAAATAGTTGTTTGCATTAGTTGATTCCCTAATGTGTGTATATTTCATCGTGCATTAAAGTAGATGTGTTGTGGCATTTGAGTGTGTTTGCATCAAAGATTCTAAGACCAAACCCAAATTATCATTTGTCATGGAAATTCAACACATGCCTTGTTCACCTAAGAACTACATGTAACTCATCTTAGGTTATGTCAAATAACAACTCATCCCACTTAACAAGTTACCAAGACAAGGCTCGCATCCAACCGTGGTAGCAAAACAACTAAGAAACACAGTTTACATCTTGACATGCCATATCAACTAACATGTCTTAGAATTTTTTGGCACTATGTGGCATGCGTTAGAATCCCCTGCAGTCCTTGGCATGATTTGGCACTCCCTATCAGATACTACCACTTCTTGACATGCCTTGGCACTCTAGCATGCCTTAGCATTGCCTAAATATAACCTTGTCACTCCCTCAAATATTAGGCTACTCATGTCCAATATTAACTCATCCCACTTAAAAGGTTACCATGACAAGGCTCACATCCAACTGTGGCATTAAAGCAACTAAGTAACATAGTTTACATCTTCACATGCCATATCACCTCACACACCTTAGAATATCTTGGCACTATGTGGCATGTGTTAGAATCCCCTACATTCCTTGGCATGATTTGGCACTCCCTATCACACACTACCACTCCTTGACATACCTTGGCACTCTAGCATGCCTTAGTACTATCTAGAATATAACCTTCTCACTCCCTCCTTAGCACACCTGAAACTCACTTATACTCCCTCTCACACACTCTTTCTCATTCATTTCCATGCATTTTGAACTATTTCTCCCTTGTGTTTCCATGACACTCCCTAACACTCCTTGGCATGCAATTGCACACCTTATCACTTGGCACATCTAGGTATGTTGCCCTCACACTCTACCATTCCTTGTAACTCCTTTTTACACACTCTTATTCATTCTTTTCCATGCATTTGAAACTAGTGCTCCCTCATGTTTCCCTAGCACACCCAAACACTCCCTAGCATGTTTTGTCACACCTTCGCACCTGACACATCTTGGAATGTTGTTTCCCTTTCCTCTAGCAAGCTTAGTACCACCTAGCATACCTTTTCACTCCCTCCATAGCACACCTCGAACTCAGTGACACTTCTTGTCAGAAATTGTTATTCATTCATTTCCATTCCTTAATTTGACCTAGTTCTCCCTTTTGCTTCCATGACAGTCCCTAACAGTTCCTAGAATTCATTGGCACACCCTGGAACCTAACTATTTGATGTATGTCTTACACTAACATAGAAACTCAATTTTGTGCCTTATCTCTTTGATTAGACTCCAATAGTAACAAAAGGATCATGTCTTAGTAGTCTTAAATGCCTAAAAAAATGCTCGACACAATACTCAAGAATTTGTTGTTATTCACTAAAGAAGGAGGCTAATTGTGTTTGTGTCTCTTCCTTTGAGAAATATGTTCACTAACAATGTGACACGACCTATTATCACCACATTAAGAATAGTTTGACTAGGTGGAAAAAGGGCCAAGGTGCTCCTTACTGATGTTGCAAGGGGCAACACCCGATAATTCTAGTAGTTGCTAAAAAGACACCATTTTATCTAAATCATTTGCACTTGCGTCATAATCTTCAAGCGTAGTTTCATACAACTTAGTGTGTTATCATACGACGAGAAAGTTTATGAAGGCTCTCTATCATAAAATAAGGTTTCATTGCATTTCTTTCACAAAAGGAAAAACACTTTAACATGAACAACAATCCAAGAAGAATGAAACTGTGTGGCTTGAGGAAGATGCTTTCCTAACAATATTGCATTCCATCTAATATTAAGAAGGGTCACTAGCAACCCAAAGACTTTGCCAAGGCCCATGTAGATTTGGCCAAGGGAAAAATTAGAACACATGTTTTAGGGTTGTAATTCATCTAGAATGGGAGTACCATGAGTTCTAAAATCTCAAGTATATTAATATTCTATTTACAAGTATGCCCCCCATAGTTAGTGATTATACAAAAAATACTCTCTATGGGCTTACCATCAATTTTCATAGTGTTCACCACAAGGAGACCTAGGTTTTCCTTTTGGAAAAATGGTTTGTTCAAATAACGATCAAGGATAAGGTTAAAATAAAGCCACAAGCAATACATATTAGGCTCATGTTCTATGAACATTAAAGAACAACCCCATTTTCAATCTCACAACCAATATTTAAGTGATTGAATTATTAACATAAAAATGAGACCAATTGAATCAATTTATAAACTTGTTCCAAAATAATATTATTAGGGCTAGCTAACATGTATGTAAGCTTGAACCACCACTATGGAAACTAAGCCCTTAGATGCTAGTTTAGTTACATAATAACATTTATTTGAAATGAACAATCATCAATATTTGGTTTCTATAAAATTTTAGTAGAAATAAAATGATATTGGTTTAAATTAAGTTCAATTCATAGTAGCAATTGATTTCTCCAAAATTCTAATAGAAATCATAGTATGATCAAAGTTCCAATAATTTTTTTAAGTAAATCTAAAGTATCTCATTCCATCTGACTGCACTTTTTCAATTTTTATGGGATAATATTTATATCAGACTATTATTTTAACCCATTTATAATAGTAGGATAAAAATCTATTGAAATGGATTTTTCTAGATAAATTTTAATCAAAATTTAATTTAATTTTACATTATTGGAGTGATGAATTTTATTTGTGTATTATAGTAGTAGATTCATTATTCATGCAACATGTTTTCAGGCTAACTAAACGCTGGGTAACTAATACCTTAGGGTCACACCAAAAACCCAAGTGACGGAGGGCAAAGGCAATTTCCGCAGACAAAATCTTAAATCTTCATTCTCAATTTGGTCATTAATTTCATCTCTGAGAAAAATGTCGCACTGGAAAAATGTCAACAGAGGTTCCTGTGCATTAGCAGATCTAGACATCATCAAGGAGAGACTTATCATCGCCATCTTCAATGGATCCCTTGCTTCTCATGATGAAGTTTCCTTATAGTGCTCTCAGAGTACACCGCATGCCCCTGAAGATGCCCTCCTTTTCGCTACCCTTAACAATGACTATCTTCTCCCTAGTATTGGCCACCTATTTCTTGGTGGTCTTCATCTTCATCTACGATGTCATCGTCGAGCCACCGGGCATTAGGGGCGTGGAGGGCCATGTCACATGAACATAAAACCGGTTGTCTTCTTTTCTGGAAGAGTGAAAAGGCAATATATTATTGAAGGGATTTCTTCGGGGTTTATGTTCTTACTCGCTGGGCTGGGGATAATTTTGCTAGACTTGGCCTTGGACAAACATAGAGCAAAGAGCATCAAGGTCTCTTTTGAAGTGGCCAAGATTTCTTCTTTAGTGATCGCTTATATCACGAGTAAGTTATTCATTCACATCAAAATTCCATCTTATTTATGTTAATCGGGGTTACTAATAGTGAATCTAGATGTTTTAGGTCCATTGCTATTTTAGTAGAACATCTTTATTATTTTTTGATTTTATGTTTAGTGTAAAAGTTTTTTGATTTTATGTTTAGTGTAAAAGTTTTTGGCCTTTTTGACTAACTAGCCAGCTTATGGAAGGGCTCTTAAGACTTTAGTTATGTTTAGGGTTTGAAATTTATTGATGATATGGTTTGAAATTTGTTAAATCTCAATATTTACTTAGTAAAAGAATTGTTACCATTATTTATGTGGATGGTAGGGTTGTATAGTTCAATTTATTAGAATAGTCGTATTAAGATTTATGGTGAGGAAAACA
>APFE031467033.1:188015-208977 GCA_000404065.3 Pinus taeda
ACACAATGATCATACTCACTTCTTACAAAGTTCTGGCTCACCATGAAGGAATCAAACTTCTTGTACCATTGTCTAGGAGACTGCCTCAGACCATACAATGATTTCCTCAGCTTGCAAACTAATCTTCTGCTGCGACCTCGTACATAACCTTCTGGTTGTTCCATATATATCTCTTCGTTCAAATCACCATGTAGAAAAGTTGTTTTAACATCTAACTATTCTAATTCAAGATTAAGCAACGCAGTTAGTGCCAACACAGTACGAATAGAAACAAGTTTTACAACTGGAGAAAAAATCTCATGAAAGTCTATACCTTCAACCTGAGAATACCCTTTTGCTACCAGTCTCGCCTTATACCTTTTGATACTTCCATCAACTTTCCGTTTCAGCTTGAAGACCCATTTGCATCCAACAACACTTCTCCCTTCAGGAAGCTCTACAAGATCCCAGGTATTGTTTTTGGCTAAGGAGTCCATTTCTTCATCCATAGCCACTTTCCATTTTTTGCTATATGTATCATCTACTGCTTCCTGATAACAAGAAGGTTCCCCATCTTCAGTAATCAAAGCAAAAGACGAAGCAGAATCTTCATGCCTTTTTGGAATTTTCCTTTCCCTTGTAGACCTTCTTAGAGAAACTGGTTGTTGAACTGGTTCAGAAACTTGCACTAGTTCAGAAGCTTCAATGGCTTCCTTTGTGTCTTTAACACCTTTTTCTCGAGAGGTTTCTCCTTCCTTCCGGCTGTCACCGAAAAATCTAGCCTCCAACTGAACTCGTTGATTTGTAAAAGAGAGGATTCATCAAATGTTACATCTCTACTAATGACTATTTTCCGCAATGTAGGATCCCACAACCTATATCCTTTCACTGCATAGTCATACCCAACAAAGACATAACATTTTGACTTTGGATCTAATTTTGAACACTGACTTTTCGGAATGAGAGAATAAGCATCACAGCCAAATATTCTCAAATGTGAATAGTCACAAGACTGACCCGTTCAAACTTCTTCAGGAATTTTACAATCAATTGCTACTGAAGGTGATCTGTTAACTAAATAACAAGCAGTAGATACTGCTTCTGCCCATAACTCCTTTTGCAAGTTAGCATTGCTAATCATGCTTCTCGCTCTTTCCATAAGAGTCTGATTCATACGCTCAGCAACACCATTTTGCTGAGGAGTATAAACAACAATTTTGTGTCTAACAATTCCCTCATCCTTACAGTACTATTCAAATTCACCTAAAGTGAACTCACCACCATTGTCAGTTCTTAAGAATTTAATAGATTTGCTTGTTCTTTTCTCTACCATTACTTTAAATTTTCTAAAGACATTTAATACATTAGCTTTCCTTTTTAGCATGTAGATCCAATCTTTCCGGGAGTAATCATCAATAAATGTTAAAAAATATAGTGCACCTCCATATGCCATAACAGGGGAAGGCCCTAACAGATTGGAATGAAAGTAGTCTAAAACATATTTAATATTATGATTTCCAACTTTAAACCTCTGTTTACACTGTTTTCCATACACACAATGTTTATAGAAACCTAAATTCAAGGATTTCAAACCTGGAAGAGATTTACGTTTCATCAATATCTGAAGACCTTTCTCGCTCATATGACCCAACCATTGATGCCATAGACGAGTGGCTGCTTCTTCCTTTTCTGATGCAACTGTTGCTTCACCGATCTGAGTACTTCCTTTTAACCTGTAAAGATTTCCGACCTTTTCTGCCTTCATAACCACAAGTGCTCCTTTAAAGACTTTCAAGACGCTATCCTGACCTATAAACTTATATCCATCTCAATCCAAAACTCCCAAAGAAATCAAAATTTTCTTTAAATCAGGTACATGTCTAACACTAGTTAATGTTCTAACTGTGTTATCATACATCTTAATCCTGATATCTCCCATCCCAACAGTCTGACATGACATATTGTTACCCATAAACAAAGAACTACCGTTTACATTTTCATATGAGGTAAACCAGTTTCTATGTGGGCACATGTGATGCGAAGCACCAGAGTCTAACAGCCAGCTATCTAAACCCTGAGAGATATTACATTCAGGTGAAGTTTCATCTATCATACACAATCCTTCAACAGATAAAACTTCATCTATCATACTTGAATTGACCTGATTCGCTTCATTCTTCAGGTTTTCGGATTCCTTTCGTTTCCAACAGTCCTTCTTCAAGTGTCCAACTTTATTGCAGTTCCAAAATTTCGCCTTACACTTCTTTCCTTTTGATTTTGATCTGGAAGTTCCCCTTGGTTTTTCTCCTCTTTCCTTTGAGCGTCCTCTAGTGACCTTGGCTTCTGATGCAGCTGTCTCAGTGCTGGATTTCCTTCCTACTTCTTCAGACAGAAGAGCTCCCACGACTGATTCAAACTTCAAAGAATCAGCAGAGCTGAAGCTGATTGAAGTTACGAAGTGATCCCATGATTCAGGTAGAGAACACAACAAGGTTATGGCTTTATCTTCTTCCTGTATTTTGACTTCCATATCTGTTAATTGACATGTTAGTGTATTAAAAACATTGAAATGTTCTGCAATGTTTGAACCTTCTTTCATTCGAAGACTGTATAACTGTCTTTTCAGATAAATTTTGTTGGTCAATGACTTTGTCATATAGAGATCTTCAAGTTTTTCCCACAATCCTGACGCCGTAGTCTCTTCAACAATGTTGAAGAGAACTTCATCCGCTAGACATAACCGGATGGTACTGAGAGCTCAGGCATCCAAGTCCTCCCAGTCTCAAGTAGTCATGGTTGCAGGTTTTTTAGTCGCCCCATCCAATGCCTTGTGCAACCCTTGTTGCACAAGCAGATCCATAACCTTCAGTTTCCAAAGAGCAAAATTGCTCTTTCCGGTGAATTTATCCACCTCGAATTTCGCATTCGACATCTTGGCCATTTTTTTCTTTCCTAGGGTTTCAGACTTTCTAGGGTTTTATATTTCCTTAAAGAAAAATCTGTCTTCTTTTCCTTCTTATATCACTCACATTCCTTTATTCTGATTTTAAAAAACTTTACTTTCATAGCTTTCTAAAACAAAATTTCTGAGATAAAACTTCTTTCAACCGCTTTTTGGAAAAAAATTCTGAGACAAAATTTCTTAAAAAAAAAAACCCGGATTTTCACCACGCCTTCACACTCCAGCCCGCACAGGCAATTGAGCAGACAGTAGCCAGGATTCGCATGCACAGGAAACGTGCATACAACAACTCTTCACGCCTCCATCACAGCATGCACAGGCAACGGCTTCACACAGCACCACCCCTTCACGCTTCAGTGACAACGGGCAGACAACAGCAGGCAGACAATTGCTCTCGACTCTGTAAAATTTCACACACAGCAATGCTCGCTTCACATAGCACCACACCTTCACGCTCCAGTGACAACAGGTAGACAACAGCGGGCAGACAACCGCTCTCGGCTCTGCAAACTTTCACACACAACAATGCTCTGTAGACTTCAACGCACAGACAGGCCTTCACCTTCTCACGGCTTACAGCATGCACATCCAGGTTCTTTCACCAGCTCCAACCCGCACACAACCTTTCACTGCTTTTCGACACAACACACAACACTCCAGCAAAACGACAGGCTCTCCATGGCTCTTTTGCACAGCCTTCACGAACGACAAACTCTCCATGCCTTCACGCCTAGTTCTCCAACAAACGCTTCGTTCTCCAACAGCGTAGGTGTTCTGGCAGAATCTTCACGTTTTCAATGCAACAGCAGACAACACACCTTCACTAGGAAACCTCTTCACCTTTTCAACGTAGCAGTGGACATCACAATCACGCTCGCATAGTCACGCTCCAGATGCACGCACAGTCTTCATGCTCACACAGTCACGCTCCAAATGCACACACAGACTTCTTTACGCTGCCCATCTTTCCTTCAACACAGGCCCGCATAGCCTCACTGGGCTCTGATACCAATTGTAGAAAAAATAGATGAAATAAAGAAATAAGAAAACAATAACCCTTGCCAAGATTCGGAAACTGAATTTGAACTGAATGGTTATGATTCTTCGCTCTGATTTTATTCATGTGTATTACATTAATTTTATATCATGCCTATCTATCGTTACATAACCGAATAGATGCAACCGCCTAATTACAATTCAGTTAAAAAAAACCTAACTAATTTGTTGTCAATACTAACATTTTTTGAGCCTTTTTACACGCCAAGTTGAAATGGGTTGTAGGTTGTCAAGGGACTATATATATCCAAGTTTTGGCACATACACCTCCAAATGGTTTGAAGCCCATATAAGTTGATTATGTTTGTCTCAAATAGATACAAATGATTTTTATATAGCTCTTATAAATGTTTCCTACGCTGCAATATGAGCACCTTCCAATTGTAGTTCCATCGAAGAGAACCACCCTTGATTTCCAAGTTGATAGTCCCTCATGGGAATTTAAGTTAAATACTAGAAAATATCTTTGTTTAATTTGTTAATTAATGAAGGGAGGGGAATATGATTTTGTAGACTTCCAATTGAAGTGCCCCTCCCAATAAGAACCTGGGAACTATCCTCGTTATTCCAACAAACTCCTTGACCCACAATAGGAAAACCTTGAATGGTAGTTTTTCAGGTAATAGATCTATACCAATAGTTATGTTTCCCCCTTCTTAAATGCAGGTTTGAGTTTCCCTAAATCAGAAGGAGAAGCATTAGGAAGAATAACATTGTTAATAGATATCATCACGGGCTTGTCATCTCTACTTTTAGGATCAAAAATCTTCAACACAAAGACATGAAACACATTAAGTACCATTGCAGGAACTCTCAAGTGACTCCAACTTTGGAAATTACAGAACATGGGTGTTTTGTACCTTTGTTTCAACTGGGATGATCTCATCTTTGAACTTCTCTACAACTGTTTCTGTTGTGCACCTATGAGATTCAACCTGAAAAATAATTATAGATGTTAATATTCAGCGCCCATTCCTTACCTTCATTGATTAATTCATATGAACCACACCAACATTAGCTTCATTCAAATCAAAACCTTAAAATAGAATCCATATATTGTTGTTTTATCCCAGTGTTGACATGAAACTCCGTAGTGCCCAACTACATTTCTTGAGGAGGTACCCATGGGGCAAAAGACAATCTTATGATTTTCTGAAAAATTCAACCTATTGCAAGGGGCAACAAAAGCCATTGGTGCCTTTTAGAATCTTTAATGAAGTAACTATATATATATATATATATATATATATATATATATTTATATATATATATATATATATATAATATATATATATATATATACATGCTCGTAAAGATGTGTGCCTAGACGTATATACATATATATAGTTGTGTATAAATATGAAGGCAATAGTAAGCTATATTAAAGACATAGAAGATTATGGACAAAAACATTAAATTGAAACTACTAAAAAAATTAAAAGCCTTATGTTTACCTTTATTGATGCCTAACTTTGAATTGACATAACCTTCCCATGCCAAAGGATTGACAGTCACTAACTTCATTCCTGCACCGATGCTTGAAGAAGACAAATTGAAATAAAAAACATATCTAAATTCAAATTTGCTATGATAATTTAGTGGTAGAAAATAGATATTGAAATACTAGTGTCATAAAACCCATCTTTAATTGCAGTTGCAACATCTCCAATTGCTTGTAGGTCTGAAGAGAAATGTCTATTGAGAGTCTTGAGTGACTCCTAACAGGTAGTCTCTAGAGATATGACATTGTAAGCAACATGCAATTATCACAAAAAATTAGTCATCCAACAAGAAAATAATTCATTTAACACATGAAATGGTAGGATATACACCTGGGAATCCCGCATAAAAAGTAGCCATCCTAAATTTAATTAATTAACTAGATAAGTAAAAATTGATTGATTTAATTTAATTTAATTTAATTTTGATTTAATTTTGTTAATTTTTTTTCTCTGTAACATCTATTTCTATTAACTGGAAAACAAAATATTTTTACATAAGGTGGCGGCTGCAAGGGTAGGAGCCCGCAAGCCTTTTACATTACAAAACTGCCCCATTACTGTAGAAACCGGGGAGATTCAAAAACATACAGCCACTTTTGTTGGCGTTACAAACATACCGAGAGAGATAGAACAAAAAGATAAGCACAGAAACCGAGCTGAGAACCCGGGTCCATGAACCGAACATACGCCGCGGCGAGGAGAGACCCAAAACTGGGCAGTGCATTCGGAGCATCCACTAGAGAGCCAAAAAGAACGAACCAAAGTGCCAATTATTCATTTTTTCCCTCGTCGCCCTGTGTCTCCTCGGCCTTCAGACATGTGTCATCCTAACTGAGCAGTTCTTTGTCACCCAACACGTTGCCCTCCTGCATTTTGTCAGTGGTTCCGGCATCGGTTTCAATTGCAAAATTATCACAGTCAACCAGGGGAGGGATTAAGGGTGGCGAATCGACTTGGATAACCGGTTCAGTCTCCCTTTTAACATCCATGGCGTTCTTGGTGGAGGAGCGCTCACTACTGTGAGAGGAATTGGGGTTAATGCATGAGAGAGGGGCAACCTGGTTAACTTCTTCAGACATGAGGATGGTAATCTAGGCTGAAATCAGAGGGCGATTCAGGTTACTTTGGAATTTAAAATGAGTGGACTGAAAGGCACTGTTAGGAATCGGATGGCGAGAAGGATTGCTGGGAGGAGTATCCTCTGGGGAGGAAGAGAGGTTAATAGTTGTGAGCAGCGGGTTGGGCTGAGGGCGAACAGAGGGACGCTTGCTGCTGCCAGGTCGTTCACCCGAGCGGGTATGTTTCCCTGGTCACTTCATTATGGTGACAGTCACCGAAATCCCAACAGAGCAGATACTAAACCCAGAATAATGCCTCAGATGAACTGTAGGCTGGAGAGAGAAAACGGAGGAAGCACAAAACCTAGATACAAAGCAAATGTAACTGATGTTACAGTAAATGAACCACTTACCCCAGGCCACTGAAGGATTTCGGATGTGCAGCATGCAGGTAGAATGGAGGTGTTGCAAATTCAAGCCAGAACAGACTCGGATTTCACCTCTGACACAGGACTCCTTCTCACCTTCGCATTCTGTCCTCAGAACAATCTGAACACCATACTCCTGAACCGACGAAGTGAAAATATCATCGGGGAACTCCATGTAAATAACCAACCACAGGTGGCTTCGGGCTTTGGCCTTCATTAATGGCGTCGGTCTGCTCCGGCCTACGGCCATAAAAACATTCCTCCCTCCACCAGACGAGACCTGGGGCTCCACGTTGCGGAGCAGGTGGCAGTACGAGGGGTGGTTAAGTTGCATGAATGCCATTTATGGCAAGAGGATCACCCGGATCCGGGAGTTTAATTTTATTAATTTAATTTTATTAATTATATTAATTAAATTAAATTAAATTAATTAAACAAAATTACTCAAATAATTAATAATAACCAAGGAAATTAGCTTTGTTTATTATTAAAAATTAAGTAAGTAAAATAAATATTAATCAAATAAAATTAAAAAAAAAGTGAAATTAAAGCAAGATTATTTTAATCAAAATGAATTAATTAAAATGAATTAATTTAATTTAATTTAATTATTAATTATATTAAGAAATTAAATATTAATCATATAAAAATTTTAAATTAAGTAAAAATTAAAGCATAGAAAGAAATAAAAAATTAACTTCTTAATTGATTTTAATTAGTTTTTAATTTAATGGAGATTATTAATTAAATAAAAAGAATTTAATTAATTATCTATTAAAAATAATTAATATGATTATTTATTTATTTAATTTTATTAGTTTTAATTAATCAAATGAAAATTAAATTAAATAAAATTGGTCAATTTATTAACAAATAATAAGTAGCCAAAAATTTTATATTTAATTTTATAAATAATTTATTTATAATTAATTAATTGATTGATTAATTAATTAATTAATTAATTGAAAATTGATTAATTAAAAATTAAGGCTAAAAATAATTAAGATCAAATCTAATTAATCAAGTTTAAATTAATTAAATAAAATTAAGGAGAATTAATCAATTAAAATTAAAATGACTAATAAAAGATGTACAATATAAATAAATAAATTAAACTTATTTAGGTATATCAATCATAGATAATAATTAACCTAAATTAATAATAATTAAAAATAAAAAAATTTTAAAACTATTATAAATAATTTTTTATAAATATTATAAAAATGAAATTAAAATAGTAATTAATAAAAATATAAAATAAGAAATCATATGTCGGTTTCTTTATGAAATTAGGGTTTTTGGCTTATTAGAGTTTTTGGCTTATTTATACTCAGGTCGATATGTTCTCTTCTCTCAATAATCTTGCATTCATATTCTATATTCTATCTGATTTAGTCCTGATGATGGACCCCCTTTGGGGTTTGAAACGTTGGCAGAATGAAAAAGAAACTTTGGATAATCCGGAACATGACAATGCAAAAAAATTCCATAGAAGCTTAAAATCTAACATAAGTAGCCATCATGCTGATCTAGGTGGATATTGGTGGCCAACTACTAAGTCCACTTGGATCCACACCATTGATTGTTTCAACTTTTCAGTATCCTTAATTGTAGCACAATTTACTAATTTTAGCAATTTTTCGGGTACTGAACTTCTGGGGCATTGTTGAGGCCCTAAATGAAGTTTTTTTTGGGAAACCTGGAAGCAACATGCATCCATGGACTAACGTTACTCTTCCCAAATTTGTAGTTCTCAAATAGAGCTTTCTAACTAGATATTGTGCCCGTCAAACGAAGATCGTATGCCAAAGTTACAACCTCGGGAAGTTGATGTACCAATTTACCCAAACTGGGACCACAATTTGGTGTTTCATCTTCTAGGGTTAGGTTCTTGGATGTTTAGGTTTTTCCATTGTTTCTCAACAATAAATAATACTTCGAGCCTCATTGTAACACAATTCAGAGGCATGTAGCTGCCACATCTGTTCTCAGAGATAAGCTACCATCACCCTAGCTTATTTATTTCCATTATTGTTTGTAAGCATATTTCAGTATTTTACATTAATGAAATGAAGTATTATTTCCGTTGCATCTATATGTTCATGGCTATCTTCGTAGTTTGTTGCGTTCCTCTCTAAATCCGGATCAGTGGCATCAAAGAGGTCTGTCTTTTCTCTATTTTTATTTACATGTCCCCAATGAGGTCGGGTGTTATAGACATATTTGGGCACTGTGACCCCAATCATATATTTCCATAAACCAAGGGCTTCTAAGTCCTTAAAATTTTTGTTTCATACCCTAAAGGAACAAGGTCAATTGATTACATCATCTCCCAGAAATTCTCCACAGAAAACTATTCAGAACTAGTCAAAACTGGACCATACAGACTGCTCAGTGCAGAGAGTGTGATGCATCTCACTTGCCACAAGCAAAAAGTGTGATGCATACTGAAAAGCCCTTCTGTATGGTGCGATGGGCGAGAGTAGACAAATGGCAGAGACAGTTTGCAAGGTGGATGATCATGGAATCTTCCAGAAACTTCTTCTGTGACACTTGCCTCTTTGAATTCGCCGAGGGATGAGCAAGAGAGCATCAATCTCCAAGTGGAATCAAGAACTATCAGAGAGAAGACACTAATAAAAATCCCAGAAGCTGACTCAGCCCCCTGTAATCATCTATATATGGATCCCTCATCCTTGAGATCCAGAGGCTGGAATCTTGTATCTTGTAAGGAAGTGTTGTTGGTTTCCTAGTGGAATATCATAGTGTTGGGTGATCTAAGATTTTCATGAGGTGAAGAAGGGATTTCATGCTGGGAGGATGATGCTGGGTCAGATCAATGGGTTGTAATCCTCTCTTCTAATCTTTATATCAATAAATCTATTCAAGTTTTCCTCCACATTCTTGTATGTTTGATAATGTATGCATTTGTGTAGGCAATATATATATCTGGTCCTATATTGTTTATGATTGTAGATCTCTACACTTTGAAGGTATTATGCTACTTTGACTTTACAGGTACTCTTTGAAGCGGAGTAGCCAAGGGAGGAGCGGCAAAGATCCATCAAAGGGGAGAAGGAACAAGCAAGGAACGAAGCGAAAGATTGAGGTTGGTATTCTTTGCTCCTCTTCTATCTACTTCTCGTGAAGGGAAACGAAAGTGACTTTAATCTGTTTGTTTCTAAGATAACTACCCGTCTTAGTGGGACTAGCAGCTCTGCATAGACACTAGATTTCCCGATAACAAAATGGTGACTCTGCTAGGGAGCGAATAACTTGTTTGCTTGTTTATATTTGTGTGCTTTATAAACTTACAAATGGAGCCTGAAGTCAAGCTAGCTAGCCTTCGAACTGCATTTGCTATGCAAGTGCAAAGTAGATCAATGTTGCTTTAGTCTATCTCCGGGTTTTCTTGATAAACTGAAAAATTGATTTGCAAACTTCCTAATTTCCCTAGTGGTGGCTCAAGTAGCCTCATTAGATCAGCCCTTGTGATTTGTATTTACTGACTATCATTTACTCGACCTAAATCCCTAAACTGAGCTGCAAACTGTGACCAAGAACCTAGTTGAATTCTCGTCCCTGGACCATCGCACCTTCTCCTCTTGGGAATCTGGATGATGCATCACTCTTTCCTTGTGTTACAGGTATGATGATCAGATAAGACTTCTTCTGCTTCCATATTTTGGTTTTTTGCACTCTCTTTAGCTTTATCCAGGAGTTTTGCTATCTGTGATCAGTATACCACTATGGAAACTCCCTTCCTTTGCATGATTCAGCCTCCATAGTACAAAGAACTATAAATTTTTTTATGTATTGTTCACGATTTACGGTTCTCCTTTACAAAGAAGTAGCGTAATCAAAGTGTCGTCATTTGATTTTGAAGTGTCGCAAGTGTTGTTTTCAATCAAAGAAAAGAATCCTACTGTTATTGATGGTCGATTACACTATTACTCTTGTATTTGATTTGAATTAATAGTTTTTCAAGTGTCGAAAGCAGTTTTCAATTCAAAATCGCAAAGTGTCCTCGTTATCTTCATTTCGTCTTTTGAAGAGAAAATCATTAGTACTATCGCTTGAAACGATTCAGATTTGTACTTAGCATTCTTTTTGTCATTCACAAATTAAGAAAGCGAAAACAAATAAATGCATGTGCATTTGCATTTAGACTGCTTGCTGATTTTGATTTAGGATAGTGCATCTAATGTGTGCTCTCTGCTCTATGTTGAAAGAATCCCGCTTCTCTTTCCTTAGTAGCTAGGATTTTCATTGCAAAAAGAATATTAAACGACTATTTATCATCTTAGATTGCATTTTTAGGAATTGTATATCTATATCACATGGTGAACCTGAAAGGCAAACTCAATAAAGATCAACTATAAAATAAATTCATTGAACATAAAAACACTTTGGAACCTAATGCACAACATTTAGAAGTCTAGGCTAGAGACGTATTCTGGCATCGTAAAGCCTGGTAACTATCACTTTCATTGTAGGTTGGGTGATTCCTCCTCTTTGAGACAACATGTGCTAGTACGGACTTGTGCTCCCATGTACCATCAAGTATATATTGGGAGACCACAATAGGCTATATCCTTTATCCTTAGGAAGCCGTGTCTGCCGCCCTATTGATTGCAATGCACTGAACACAGCATTTGAGAAGATTGATTGCCGTACCGTAAAAAGTATTTTGCAGTTTTGCGATTGGTTTGGTAATCCCTCTGTCTAGATTTCTAAAGCAGTCTCTTTCGTTCTTTTTCAAACTGCCTAAACGTAAAGGTCCGTCTGAGCACTTGTCACTTCAGGATCATTAAAAATCAAAGGCAACTAGAGTCATCTTTAGCTTTTTCTCGACTCTTAAAAATTGAAAAAACAAGTTGTGTCAAAGCATCTAAAATTTATTTTAATTAGAATAACATCACTGTTCCCTCGTTGGTCTTAGGTTGAGAAAAATGGAGTCCACCAACCAAGGATTTCCCCTTGGGGGAAATCCTAGTCCTTTCTCCTCTTGGGGAGATTTTGGTGCACCTCATATGGCCACATTGTCCCTCCTAGGACTGACAATTGGCTTGCCAATATGTCTCTTCTCGACCTCTATCGTTCAAACCACTGTGATTCCTGATCAATCAAGTCAGCAACTAGATGATACTAGAGTTACCCCCCAACCTTATGCTTCACTTGTTTCTCCCTCCCTTCCTTCCTCTTCACTTGGTAAAGTTGGTAAAGCTAAAAACCAAGTAACTGAGAAGAAGAAGAAAGGGAAGGAGAAAAAGAACAAGGAGCCAAAGGCAAAAAGGGGCAACCATGCATCATCTAGCGAAAATCCATACACTGCACTGTCCAAACCCAAATCTCCATGTGTCATTTGCAAAGGAGACCACTATCATCGAGATTTTCCTTGCATCCCTCGGATCTTAAGGGACTGGTCTCCTCATTTGCACAATTTGGTGTCATCAACCTTTGACGATCATGTTGAGAGTACACCATCAACTAGTGAAAATGAAGTTTATGAATAGAAAGGAAAATGTGAATTTCCTTGCAAACTGTGTGAAGGCAATCATGCCATCCACCGTTGTCCCTTCCTAGACAAAGCTAAAAGAGTCTTGGATAACCATCCTGCTTCACCGCTATGGCTTCCTCCTGGATACAAGAGACCATTAATGAGTCCGTCGCTAGTTGAAAACCTGACTGACAGAACTTTGTGGTTGGTCAAAGCATCTATCATTGAAGATAAACCCTCTGAATCCATACCAAACGAAATTCAAAAGGTCGAGGCGGCAGTCGACCCGGTCATGTCTTCGGAAGGTCCATCTTCAGATGATACAATCACCGAAGAGAATGAGAATGACATCATTCAAATTCTTTTCGTAAGCATAGACTCTGATGAACTTGAGGGCAATTTACCCATTCCTTTACCACAGGAAGGAAGTTCGTCAAGGTCATATCCGACCGTTCATTCGGTCCCACCTTCGAGCAACCTAGTTGTTTCCTTCGATTGGAATCTACAAGGTAGACCCCGTTTACCATCTAATTTACCATTTCGAATCATTGTACAAGCTTACAGAATGGTCATGGTCAGTACCATCATAGATGAAGGGGCTTCTGTAAGTATCCTTTCCTCAATTGCTCGGAAAGTGCTTGGTTCACCATCGCTTTTGCCTGAGATGCGAAATCTAACAGGCTTCGACAAAGGAACGAGTCGACCGTTAAGGATCCTTCCAATTTTTCCTATAAATTTGAGAGGGGGAACAAGGTATTTGAATGTAATGGTATTCCAAGGACCTTTATATTATAATCTAGTCCTTGGGTGTGACTATATTTATAGCATGGGAGCCATTGTCTCCTCACTCTTTCGAGTAATGTGTTTTCCAGATGAAGGCCGAGTGGTCCAGCTCATAGACCAGATTTCATTCCCCAGCTCACACATATCTAATAGCCAAATGCCATCCCTAACTAGTCTTTTCACGCAAGGAGTGTCTCATCAATCTCAAGTCCGTCCACCTGAAGAACATGAGTAATTCGGTGGCCATGACAGAAATGTAGGGGGCATGCACCCTGGTCTGCTTCGGCCGGGAAGGTTTAGGTATAGGGTAGGTTTCCACGAAGGATATATTACTAGTCTGACACTCGTCCATTGAGGAAAATGGGATTAGACCGGAATAAGATTCCATCATCAAGGTTAGGTGGTTGGAGCTAGAATCACCTTTTTCCAAACGAACTAAGGCGAGAAGTGTTTCTATCTGCTACGCAGATGGAAACTATCTTGCAAATGCAAGAACTTCTATATGGTAGCCTGGAAACTCTATTTTACTATACCTTGGAGCATGCAAACCTTTTTGGATGCAAGTGAAGAGCGACCATTTATTTTCTTAGTTTGTAGATTCTCAACCCTTTAAACTCGTACGATTGGTCGTTCCTAGCTTACATAAAGAAAGGATATGGAGCAAAGCTTTGAATGGTGCAAGCTCCATAAAAATGGAATCTATCGATGAGACATCCTTATTATATGACTGGCACGAGCAGTTTTTATGCGAAGTTCAAGCTTGTTAAAAATTAAACCTAAGCAATAAGAAAATGTTCCCCCAGAGTTTAAGCTCATTAAAAAATGAACCAACCTCCTGTAAATAACCATTGCGAATGCATTATCATCAGCTTTTGAGCCTTGGTCATGTTCTTACCAACACCTCCACTCTATTTTAGCCGATCATACACCTCCATTTGATTGTTTACCCTTTTCAGGAATAGCTACGACGAGTGATTCTATTAGCAATCCTTGTGACACTACCGTGATTGGAAAATTCCAAACGTTACCTGGAATTAGTAGCTACCCGAAAATATCACTCGTTCCTCAAAAACAAGTCTCCTTTAAGCTCTTTTCGTCTGACTCGTAAAATATGAAAATATTGTAGAGAACTTGGCCTCTCCAGCTCGTTAAATCTATCGGAAGTGCTATCCCTCCTCCAGATTTTAATTTTTTTTGGACCTGAGGGATTATTACACAAAAAGATCGAGCACTTGTTTTGGCTCATTAAAACTATCGAAAAATTCATCCCTTTTGTATTATTTTATACTTTATCGAACTTAAGGGATTATATGACGAAAAAGGATTACTGGAGTTTCCTTTCCATCCCTTTTTAGACTCTCTAAAATTGAAAAAGGACCGAGTTCTCTTTGTCGTTAAACTCGTTAAAACCAATAGCAACAAACTTTTACATAGAGACAAGAACGAGTTTCAGTGTCGCTAAGCTCGTTAAAACATAGCAATGGGTTTACCAGAAGGGAAAATTGTAGAAAAAGCATATGTTATCATCCTCAAGCTTGATAAAAATAAAGAGGTACTAGTCAGCAATGACTAGGGAAAATTGGGAAGAAAACTTCAAGAAACTTTATTGGTAGCAAGTCACTCTTGAACATGACACATGCACTCCATCACCATGATTGAGTCGGGTTGGGTTATTCCGTTCACCGGTCATACTACCATTGGTCCATCGTACCATCCATCTTTGGGGTTAACACTACCAATCCATTTTAGTGTCACCGATATGTTCAAGAGAAGTTGATCAGAGAATTCACCAACCCAAATTGTGTCTCACCCGCTGTAATACCTTCACGCTTCATTATTTCATGACCGCCACCCCAAAACCTGTATCATCAGATCGTTTTCACCTCCAAAAAATCATTTTCTCCTTTCCGTGTCATAGATGTGGGATTCGTTAAGGCCCTCCTATGATGGGTCACTTCTTGTTGACGACAACCCATTATCTGAGAAGTCAACCTAGGAACAACCCTTTCAATACTTTGAAGCTTGCATGCCTCAATGGGAAGTTTCTCACTTCCGGTGATATGTTTACATCAATGGCCTTCGACCAAACGATTTTGCATGGCGTTCAATGCCAAGTCCCATTTTCACACCATGTGAATTGTACTGTAGTACCTTGAGGGTCATCATCATTATTGGTGATTCCTCTCACGCCTATTAACAACTTACATCATTGGCTGGTAATCAAGCGATGTCTTTCCATGTTAGACTCCAAAACATTTTTCACATGGATCGACTTGTACTTTGGGCGAAGATTTGACAAGTTTGAAGACTCCGAATCTAATTTCATCCATCTGTGCTACGATATATTCAAGAAAATAAAGACATCAAATGTACATCACTGCTGCACAGATGATCATCCAAATATGATGGCTCTATCAGAATCATCAGTCTGCTGCACAGACGGTTGTCTGTCCTATGTACATAAAAATGAATTTATAAAGCTAAGCATGGGAATGCCTGCCTCAGCTAGATCATGAAAATATTATGAAAATATTGTATTGTATTGTATCTTATTACAGGTTGCCTTCCAGTTCGAAACACCTCGGATCCTCATGATAAAGCATTTCACCCGACATCAAAGATTTACGACCTCATACTTTAGGGGGAAACTGTTATAGACATATTTGGGCACTGCGACCCCAATCATATATGTCCATAAACCAAGGGCTCTTGAGTCCTAAAAGTGTTGTTTCATATACTAAAGGAACAAGTTCAGCTAATTACATCATCTCCCAGAAGTTCTCCACAGAAAACTGCTTAGAACTTGTCAAAACTAGACCATATAGACTGCTCAGTGCAAAGGGTGCGATGCATCTCACCTGCCACATGCAAAAAGTGCAATGCATACTGGAAATCCCTTCTGTAGGGTGCAATAGGCGAGAGTAGACAAATGGCAGAGATAGTTTGCAAGTTGGATGATCATGGAATCTTCCAGAAACTTCTCCTATGAAACTTGCCTCTCTAAATTCGCCCAAGGATGAGTAAGAGATCATCAATCTCCAAGTGGAATCAAGAACTATCACAGAGAAGACACTAATCAAAATCCTAGAAAATGACTCACCCCCTTGCAATCATCTATATATGGATCCCTCATCCCAGAGATCCAGAGTCTGGAATCTTATAACTTGTAAGGAAGTGTTGTTGGTTTCCTGGTGGAATATCATAGTGTTGGGGGATCTAAGCTTTTCATTAGGTGAAGAAGGGCTTTCATGCTGGGAGGATGAAGCTGGGTTAGATCAATGGGTTGTAATCCTCTCTTCTAATCTTTATATCAATAAAACTATTCAAGTTTTCCTCCACATTCTTGTATGTTTGATAATATATGCATTTGTGTGGACAATATATATAGCAGTAGTCTATAACGCGACTTTTTGAAAGCTTTTCCAGCGAATTTTTCAGGTCAAAATCCGGCAGCAATTTATTGGAATCCCAAGTTTGATAGCGAGTTTATGCACAATCAATGGCTCCCAGGGGTTTTCCAAGGCGCTGAATCCAAATATGCAGTTAAAATACCATTTTAACTGCTAAAAATCAAGATTTAACCTCATTTCTTCCGCCGGATTCCGTTACCGGAATCTCCAAAAAGTCGCATTATAGACAACTCCATATATATATCTGGTCCTATATTGTTTACGATTGTAGATCTCTGCACTTTGAAGGTATTATTCTGCTTTGACTTTACAAGTACTCTTTGAAGAGGAGTAGCCAAGGGAGGAATGACAAAGATCCATCAAAGGGGAGAAGGAACAAGCAAGGAACCAAGCAGAAGATTGAGGTTAGTATTCTTTGCTCCTCTCCTATCTACTTCTCATAAAGGGAAACGAAAGTAACTTTAATATGTTTGTTTCTAAGATAGCTACCCGTCTTAGTCGGACTAGCAGCTCTGCATAGACACTAGATTTCCCAATAACATTGGGGTAGGGCTTGAACTGGTCGAACCTTTGCAAGACCAGCCTCGCAAATCCTGACGACCTCCTATGCCAGATGAAAAGAAAGATGAGGGGGCAAGAGATGCTATCAAAATCTTGCTCAAAGAAGCCCTTGAGTGGCAAATGAATGCGATGATGGACAACTTCGCTAAGATCCTTTAGCGGTTACCTAAGGGTGACGCATCGGCTTCCAATAGCTACTCTAGAAATGCCACACTATTTAAGGTACAAGTTAATTTTGAAATCCCCATATTCGAGGGTCAGATAGATGTAGATGCCATCAATAAATGGTTAAATTTTCTAGAGGGTTATTTTTCTATTCATGATTTTTCTAGAAGGGAAAAGATTATTTTCGCTCTTTTCAAGGTAGCAGCCCACATCAAGGACTAGTGGGAAACCTACTGTGAGCATAAGGATGAAAGTACAAGCTCACTATTTTTAGCCGCACCCACTTGAGATTCATTCCGAAATGCCATCAAGGAGTAGTACTACCCTGTCGGAAGCTATGAGCATTAATACATATATTGGACCATGTTGTGGGAGGGAAGGGACCAAGACGTGCCAGAGTTTATCAATATTTTCCATACCCTTCACACAAAGTTGGGTATCAAGGATTCAGAGTAGCATTTGGTACTCAAATACCGCGGCAGCTTGCACAAGTACATGTAGGAAGAAGTAGAATTCTTGAACATCCCCTCACTAGAAATGAAATACTGATATGTCGTCAAGGTTGAGAAAAAGTTTAAATAGAAGAAGCGAGACTTTCGATCTGTGAATATGAAGCAAGGGAAAGGTTCCCCCAAACCGCAGAACGAAGGATAAAGCCAAGCTAGGGCAACCCAAGACAACTTGCCAAACCTGTAAGCAAAGAATGACATCATGAAGCTAAACAAGGACATAGGAAAGTGGTGTGAGTTCCATAAGAGCTCCACTCACAACATAAGTAAGTGTCGGGCCAAGCAGTCACTGGTGGCCGACCTAAAGGTGTCAAAATCAGATCCATGTTCCAAATCTGAGTCAGAACTTGACAAAGGGAATATCAAATGGAAGTAGATTATCGATGTAGAGCCCAATGCCATCGTTGCCACCAGGAAGATCTAGAAGGAGGAAACCGAAGATCAATAGGAGGAGGAGCATCTCTTCCACTCCCAGGTGTGGGTAAAGTGCTCCTTGCTATAGTTAATTGTCGATAGTGGGATCCAAAAGAACCTGATTTTGGAAAATGTTGTGAAGCATTTGGGCTTACTGACCACAAGACATACACAATTGTACACCATTGGGTGGCTTCACCAAGGACGGGATCTTCGCATGAGCCAGTAGTGTCACTTTCCATACAACATCAAGCCCTTCAGAGATAAGGTATTGTGTATCATTTCTCCCCTTGAATTTTTTGATGTATTATTAGGATAACCATATTTTTGGAAGCGCCATCTTGTGTATGAATTGAGGCCCTGCACTGTTATTGTTACTTTGGGAAATAAGTTGTACAGGATACTGGAGTTAGCACCGTCTACCGCCATCTCTTTGATTACTACAAAACAATGTAGTAAGCTTGTTTCCAAAACTGGGAAATTTTTTTTCTTGATGATACACCCTCAAGGAAAGAAGGAGATGGTGGCAAAAATCTACAGAAAGGGCCCCTCCGCACGACAACTACAAATGGAAAAGGTCATGGAGGAGTATGAGGACATCTTCACCTCCCTCGCAAGGGTTCCTCTACACTATTAGGTCAAGCACTCCATTGATCTAACCCCAGGTGCGTCGCTACCTAATGGACCAATCTATCGGTGCTCCGTTCTGGAGAATGATGAGATGAAGAGGCAGATTCAGGAGCTGCTACAGAAAGGTCACATCTGTACGAGTTCATCACCCTGTGGGAGCCTGTTTTGTTGGTACAAAAGAACGATGGGACTTGGAGACTCTATATTGGCTATCAAGCGTTGAACAAGATTATTGTCCATAATAGTTACCCGATCCCATAGATTGATGATCTCCTAGACCAATTGAAGGGGGAAAAATATTTCAACAAGATCGATCTGAAGTCAGGATATCACCAGGTACCAATCAAACCCTCCGATGTGTGGAAAATTGCCTTCAAAGCCAAGGAGGGTCTTTTCAAATGGTTGGTTATGCCTTTCGGATTGACGAATGCTCCTGCAACCTTCATGAGGCTAATGGATGACATCTTGTGGCCATTCATGAACTCATTTGTAGTGGTATACTTGGATGATTGAGGAGCCCCAATTTTGGTACAATTTGGGCTCATTTTAGCCTATTTTACTTGCTTAAACCATTCATTTTTATTTGCTTATGCATGCATTTCTTAGTTTATTCATGTTTTTTGTAGGAAGAAGGTTAGACACTTTAGCTACGTGACTAATGCATTATGATTCCAGGTTTTGGCATTAAAAAGGGAGCAAGAGACAACGAGAAAGGGGATAAGGAGACAATGAGGTGGCACTGCTGATTTTGTGGAGAGATGTCCACGGTCTTGGGACATTCCTCGTGATTCCCACCAAGAACTCCGAGCTCCAATCAATATCCCCTCTGAGCTTAAGAAGAAGCCAGCTGTCCTACAGGAACAACAGTCATAAACTAGTTTACAGGAACAGTAGTTATGATTGACCTACAGGATCCACAGTTAGACTCTAGTTGGACAGCCGAGCTCCTAAAATCAAGGGCACTTGGTGGATCATCATTTTTGTATAAGTATGAAGGCCTTAGCCTTAGATAGGTTGTTGGAAACTCTCGTATTGCTATTGTAATTTTGGAGCACAGTTCAGTTTTCGTTCCTTTTTGTAAGCCAATTTGGCATGACATCAGATTATGAATAAAGAAGGCCGTTTGTGATCTAGTTCTGAGTTTCTTAAGGAGACTATAGGTCTTAGGTTAGGGCCCAACCTGAGAGCCATAGATCCCCTCTGCTGTAGTGTTGTTTCCATTTCATTTCCAGCACTTTAAGTTTTTGTTTGCACATGCAATTTGAATTACAGTTTGGTGATTTGGTTTTCTTATGAGTAGGATAGATTTTGCTTATGGTATAGTTGTTTCCACTTGCTTAGTGTAGCAAAGGATAGATACCATCAATTGGAGCTCCAGCAAAACAGTTGTTAAGGCTCACTGCCATCTCTCTTGAAGATTGGGGTGCAGTCCATAACTAGCCACCAAAAACACGCATTACTTTACTTGATGATTGCTGCAATACAGTCACGGTTTTGATTAGATGCTTCCTTTTCATTCACACCTGCACACATACTTTCATCACAGCCTCATACATATTTCTCTTCGCGTTTTGGATTGCTGTTCATTGAATTCATGGCATAAGTAATTTAGGTTGATGCATTTTCGATTTGGTGACAGTCATAATCATTTGTTTCATTTACACTCCTCTTTCTCGTTCCATTACCATCTCCTCCATCTTGATCACGCATGCAAACATATCTCCTCGACCTTCACTTCGTTCTGTCCTCTCCCAAAGTCTTCCACTCCTCACATAACTTCATTTCCTAACCTTTCATTGACATAACCCTTTACCTTCAACATACTCCCTACACCCATTTCCCATCTCATTCCTCCACTTCTGAGCCATCACCAGCCTTATCCCTACCTCACATATCTCGTCCTACCATTCCATCACTCTTCCATCACTTCAAACCTTCACGGTAGGTCATCCTGTAGCAGTTTATAGACATCCTGTAGAAACCTCTGAGTATCCTGTAGGATCCC
>APFE031467033.1:220498-242573 GCA_000404065.3 Pinus taeda
TGAGCCCATAGAAGTTGGCTTGAGCCCTAGCGGACTTGTGCCAGCTGACCAAGTGACAGCTGCGACAAGAGCTAGTACTTGTGCATACAACACCGTCACTTCCAAGTTTGTACGAACTACCAGGTTGATAAAACAAGAGACAGGAAGCCCTAGGAGTTGTAGCATTATTGCTACAATACTGGAGCTCACCAATGATATCCTAATATTCAGCCAAATTTGGGAGGATAGCCACCACCACATTCGACAGGTTATCCAAACACTGCGACAACATAAGTTATGTTCCAATTTGGAGAAATGAACTTTTGGCATGACCCAGGTTCAGTATCTAGGATACATTATTGATGAACATGGGTTGCATGTGGATCTAGCTAAGATCCAATTAATGCGAGTTTGGCCATCTCCAACAACTCTAAGAGAGCTCTGTAGCTTTCTAGGTCTTGCCAACTTCCACCACAGGTTCGAGTTGGGATTTTGTCATATCACTTGGCCCTTGAGTGAAGTCACCAAGGGAGGAGAAAAATAAAATTTCTTTTGCTCTGAATCTCAATAGAAGGCATTCACAAAGTTGAAAGATCACCTCTGCATGGCACCAGTGCTCGCATTACCAGACTTGCAACAACCATTTGAAGTCGAGAAAGATGCCTCTGACTATGCTATTGGGGTAGTCCTTACTCAACACAGGCATTCAGTGGCATATCACAGTGAGACACTTTCAGACACAGTCTGCAAGTATCCCATTTATGAAAAAAGAGATGTGTTCCATTGTGTAGGTCTACCGTAAATAGAAGCATTACATTTTGGGGAAGGAAACGGTCATCCACATAGACCACTGAGCCCTACAGTTCATACAGACCCAAGGGAAATTGCAAAATGATCGACATCAGAAGTGGTCCAAATACCTGCAACAATTCCATTTGAATATCAAGTATAAGAAGAGTAGCACCAATAATGTTGTAGATTGCCTCAATCAATCACCGATCATGGCATTAACCACTGTGCTCAACTCTTGTGGGCACAAAACTTTTGATTGGCCACTTCTCTACAAAAGAGACCCAAAATTCGGCCACACATACCAAACACTCTTGGAGGGCCAACATGTTCCCGATTTTCACCTCCAGGATGCCCTGTTATGCCACCTGGGTCACCTTTGTGTTGCTTCAAGTGAGCGTGCCAAGATGATTTGGCAAGCACACTATAGTAGGGTTGTTGGATATTTTGGGGTCGAGAAAATGGTGGTAGTACTATAGAATTATTTCTATTGGCCGAATCTTTGACAGGATGTTAGGAAGTACATCAGATCATGTGCTTCCTGGGCCATTGTCAAACTGACCATCAAGAAGCAAGGCCTCTATACCCTGCTGCCTACCCTTAGTCGAGCTTGGGAATCCATCTCCATAGATTACATGTTAGGCCTTCCTTCCATTAAGTATGGAAATGACTATGTTTTTGTGGTCATCGATAGGTTCTCAAAGATGGCCATTATTGATGTCTGCAAGAAGAATATCACAATAGAAGCCATTGTTGAACTCTTCTTTAAACAAGTGTGTATACACTTTGGGATCCCATAGTCTATCATCTCATATTGTGACAGCAGGTTCCTCAGTACATTTTGGTCCAGCCTCTGGTTCATGCTGGACACCAAACTCACTAAGTCCACAACCTTTCATCCTCAAACTGATGGCTAGACAGAGGTTGTCAACAATATGATCATGCACATTCTATGCACATAAAACTCAAAACATCCACACACATGGGATGAGAGCCTCCCCTACGTTCAGCATAGTTACAACCAGGCTCTCCATGACTCGACTGGCCACAACCATTTTCAGGTGGGCTTGGGATTCCAGCCACTATGTCCCACTGATGTGGCCATGCCATTTGGAGCTACTCACGTAGATTCAACTCATGTCCAATCTAAAACAAATAAGTAAAACAACTTCATTGAACACATCCAACATATTCATCAATAGGTCCATGACATTCTATAGAAATCAAATGCCAAGTACAAGCAGCGACATGATCAACGTCGGGTGCCACACAAGTTTTAGGTGGGCGATAAAGTCTAGTTACATTTGCAAAAGGAATGCCTTATTGGAGCCTATCAAAAAATAAGACCACTCCGGTATGGTCTTTACACCATTACCAAGGCTGTGGGAGACAACACATTTGAGCTTAGAATTCTCGCATTCCTTGGCCTGCACCTAGTGTTCAATGTGGACCTCCTTCAGCCATACATTCCACCATTACTAGACACATCTGGCATTGAAAAAGAGCTCACAACCACATAGTTAAATCCATATTGCATGGAACAAGCCGCAACTGATCGGATCATGGACACACAAATCAAGCACACTCACTAACAGAATATCCAACTATATCGACTTGTCAAAGCAGGCCAACTCCTTTACTAGGGAAAGTGGCTCACTAGGGACCAAGCTCAACAGAATTTTCCTTGTCTAAGGGAGGAACTCAACACAATGGGGACCATTGATTCCTAACGGGGGAGGAATGATCCAAGTGGATATTATTGGCCACTTAACAAGTCCACTTGGACACCCACCATTGTATGTTTCAACTTTTTAGTTTCCTTAATTGTAGCACGTTTTACTATTTTTAGTTATTTTTCAGGTCCTTAACATCCAGAGCAGTTTTGAGGCCCTAAACGAATTTTTTGGGAAAACTGGGAGCAAGTTGGGTGCATGGACCATTGTTTCTCTTACCAAAGTTGTAGTTCTTAGATAGATCTTTCTAACGAGATATTGTGCACATCAAGCAAAGATCGTATGCCAAAGTTACGACCCCAGGAACTTGATGTACCAATTTACCCAAATGGGACCCACATTTTGGCGTTTCATCTTTAAGGTTAGGTTTTTGGATGTTTAGGGTTTTCCATTGTTTCTCAACAATAAATAAGCCTTTGAGCCTCATTGTAACACAATGCAAAGGCATGTAGCCACCACATCTCTTCTCAAAGATAAAATACCATCGCCCTAGATGATTTATTTCCATTGTTGTTTGTAACCATATTTCAGTTACATTAATGAAATGAAGTATTGTTTCTATTGCATATCTATGTTTATGGTTATCTTTGTAATTTTTTGTTTTCCTATTTAAATCCAGATCACCTACACTTACTGGAACATTGAGAACCAAGTGCAATAATAGTACCCACTACAATATCACCAACTTCAACTGGATTAAGTCGAGTTTGGTCAATCAATGCATGCAGGAACCTAGAGAACATTTAGAGACAGATATGTGCACTCATGATTCATGGAGCATAATGGTGAAGAGGAAAATTTACAAACTGCATAAATAAATCATCAATCGATTTATCGATGTAACCACTAATCGAGATTTTCAAAACATGAGAATGAAATTCATCAACAAGAGTATCCTTAAATCCTCCATGTTTAGCCTTGCAAATGGGGGTATCTCCAAAAGTGACAATTGGATAGAAAAAAATAGGTGCTTGGAAACTAATCAACAAGAATTAAGAAACCTAAACTCAATCAACCACATAAATTGCAAAGCATTGGAAGGAATTTCTCGAAAAATGATCAATTAAGATAGAGAAAAATGGAAACTTACACAACAATGACAAAATCATCAAGAAACTCATTAACTCTTTCATAGGAATCATTGTCTCCAGCAAAACATAATGAGGCATGGTTGAAAAAAATAATGATCGATGTTAAACATATTCTCTTGCCAGAAGAGACATGTGTTAAATCTACTAAAGACATTGTCAACTCTCTTCTAATATAAAGCAGACAAAATGCATTTTTAATATTACATTTATGGTAAAACCAAATTAACAACTGCCCAAAACAAGGTTACAACTAGTCTATAGCGAGTGGTTTCTTGCCCATGGTATTATGCCATCTATATTTGGATGGAAATAAGCCTATAAATAGGCTTATTACTCTCCATTGTAGTGTGCCAAGGGTTTACCAAATTTGGGCTCCCCAGTCGTGAGTTGTAAAGGGGTAAGGGTTTACTAGCTTCGCTAGGCTTTCATGGAATTCTGTTTGTTGGGTTTTACCCTAGAGTTTGAGTTTTCCTAGGGTATTTCTTGGGTTTGTTAGTGTGTTTCATCACTTCTATATTTTGTTCTTGTTAGTGTGTGTTATTACTTCAATATTTTGTTAATGCTTATTTTTATTTATCGTGCCTTTAATACATGACATGAATTAAGTTCAATCTGACATGAGCATCCATTAACCCCCATACAATAAAACATCAAGCATTCCCAATCCATCAACACATTCAAACATATAGCATAAAATTTATCATTTGAAAATAATATCAACTACCACAACCATTGCATAGAAAGCTATGAACAATTGTTTTTCACCCAAAAAATCCAGAAAACACAACACTCATAGATCCTACCCCAACCCCTACCCAAACTAAATTTAAAAAAGAAAACAAAATTAGGAAATGCCAATATGTAAGCATAGAGTAGAGTTCGGCATAGTTTTTATTTCAAATAATTCTCAATCTGTATCGATTACTTTAACTTTCCTTTTAGTGTTACAATTCCATTTTGGCTTTGACAAAACAGACAGTCGTTCAGGTTGGGGTTGCCTAGCCTTTAGGTCACGCAAAGATTCGATTTTTTTCCTTTTCACTCCCCTCATTTCTAGTAATATTATGGAATTATTTCGGGCAGTGCCAAACATGGTCCATTAGACTAGAATCATAGATAATCTTAAAAATTAACTATAACACTTAATAATTCGTAGAAAATCAAAGCATCAAATTACACCCAATAACCAAAATAAAAATGAAAAGGAGATAAAGGATCAAGTTCCATTTTGAAAAAGAAAAACACCTTGTATGAAGTTACATTCTACTGTAATTTCTAAAACTTATGTGGCAAAACTCATCAAAATATAAAGAGCAATAATCCTGTAATTAAATTTAAAAATGAAGAAACCTCTTCATATTTTGGTTGCGAATACGATGACCTGCAACCTTGGCTCTTATCCATCATTACTGAGCAGTCTGGCTCTGATGTTTGCTACACCCCCTTGACTCCCTTAGATAGTTGAGGTGCTAATACCTTCATCAAGATTGAAATGGTTCAGTCTATTATTAATATTCAGACTATCATCTGTTATGTTGTCCTCCATGTTTGTGATTTTTCAATCTATGAATTTTGCATCATTATCCTTTATGAGCTTCAGTATAATTTTCCATTTAAACTCAATGTTGTTAAAAATCTTATCTTCGGATTTCAGAGATCTGTGGTTTGTGCTTTTTGATTCTTTGATCGGAGAATCCACAGTAAGATAATTTTTACACCAACATTTCGAATCCCAAATGGGATCCATCATCAGGGTTAAGAGAAAGATCTTAAAAATCTTATCTTCATTATGCCAATCCTCTTTGTTCAACTCCATTCGTTGTCAATCCGCTACATTCTCTGGTTGTTTTCTCCACCTTTTATAACCTTAGGCCAGCTCACATGTTACAATCTCTTCCTGGTGATTGTATCATGGATGTGATGCCACCATGGCTTGGTGAGCTAACAACTTTGAAGGAATTGTATATTTAACATGACTAGAGTTGCCAGTATTCCCATACATCGAAATGTGTCGCACATTCCCTTATTTTCTTTCAATATGGAGTGGTATGAATTCTCACTTAAATTTGCTTTAGTCCAAAATGATCTCAGTAGTTACATATCTGGTTCCTCATTTTATTGTACCATCTTGTTACATAGTAAAGCATTATTAAAATAATATTCGCAACAAGACACATAATTTCCTTGGAGAGATCTTGAATACTCCAATCTTTGATTCCCCATTTATCTAAAACCAAACTACTTGAGGGCAATGTCTCTTTCAATATTAGGTGTATCATTTCCATATTCAATACTTAAGTTAGTCCCTTAATTGGAGCCTCAAATTCAGCTTTTTTTTCATATGCCAATGGGGAAAGAAAAAATGATACTATCATTGTGATGCATTATTACCCGATTATTCCAAGATCTTCCTACTTGGACCCTAACTAACCCATCAAGATTTAGTATGAACCAACTCATAGGAGGTACCTCTCTAAGTAAGGGATTTAGTTTGGTGGCAAATTGTATCAAGTTGTGGATGCATGTCTATATGTGCTCTTGTTTTACTATTTTTAATTGTCTTTTCTTTCTTGACAAACATTCTTGTTTTTTTGTGCACTTTGTTTTAGTTTATTTCTACTGTCTGATTTTCACAAAATTGGGAAGATCTATGAAACTAAAAAATATGATTTAATGGTAAGATAATCCACTTCACATATGGATTATTACTTATCTTTTTTTACTTATCCTAATATTGGGTGAGAATTTTTTGCTTGTCCCTTTGAAGAGGAAAAGTTCTAATTTGCATATGCTAAGTCTCTAAACTTATGGAATTGATAATCTATGTAATTGAAGAGGAAAATAAAAAGTGTAGAATGTAAATAAAAATTGTAGCCATTATGTGCGTACTTATTCATTTTTTCATTGTTCCATGCATTATGCAAAATCTACAAATAGATGGTTGCTCTTCAAACACGAATCTCATGATTCTACCTTCTTGAGTAGCCCATAATGAAAAACTTTGTAAAACAATGCTACATTGTGTGACAGGTTTCATTTCTAGTTTAACTCTTCATTACATTATGAGTAGACATTGTTGGGCCCCTGGCCAAGTTTTCCAGTCATTGGCTTTGACAGTATCTTCTCAAAATGTATACAAATTGTTTAAAGACTGCATCAAAATATAGAGCATATTAGATTGGTTTCTATAGAATATTCATAATTGTGCTGCTATTTGCATCAAACAGTGTTATATTCTTCATTCATCTCAGATATTTGGTAGATATCTAGAGCATAGTATAATTTATAAACATTGAATGGTTTTTGGAGCAAATTTCATTTGGATATATTTTTGTGCATCAACAGTTTGCATGAAAATTTAATGATAAAATTGTGATTATTGAAGCACTGAATTTTCAAGATAAGTAGATCCCTTCTAATTCTAGCACCTATTTCAAGATATAGTTGTTGCATGAGTTTGATAAATTTTCAATTATATTAACTTGGACTAGATTGTGTCCTACATGAGTTACACTTTTTATTTCTTATTATTGTTTCTCTTAAATAAATGAATATCCTTCTATATAGCATTGTTGATTACAGGCTCCACTCTGATCTATTGTTGAGAAAATATATTTTAATTTCATTTTGGCATGGTTGGTGATTGTTTATAAACGCAGATACTAGAAACTGAGACCATTGGATGGATCTATGTTAGCTTCTAGTGGAAATTAGACAAGGAGTGTGTGGAGTGGACTGAAGGAGATCAACAAGAAGTAAGGAGTTATGAGCAAGGCTGATATGAAAAAAAATAAATTTTATTTTTATATTTGAAGGATTTCTTCTAGCAATGATCCTAAAAAATTGGGAATTACTTAGAATGCATCTTTAAAAGGCTAAAGTTTGTAGTCTTACCCATTTCAAGGGTATTTGTGATGTGTTTCCTTGGTTCATCATGGCTACAAAGTATATCAACATTTTAACTCCCAACAATTGCAAGCTTCTCAATGGGTAATCTTCCTCTTCATCTTTTTCTACCCATTGCATGTTGTAGCATGTTCATTTTTAGGTGGGGAATCAAAAAAATTGTATCAAAATTACACATAATTATATTGGTGCCTAGCGGAGGTTTCTACCAAGACCTCTATTCCATATTATCACTGCTTTACCTATGAAATACCACTGCCTAAAAGATTCTAACCATTTGAACACAAACCATTAGTTCCTTGAGGGTGTAGATGGATTGGAAAAGTATAGTTAGACACATGGGGTATGCCATGAGGTCAAACCCAAGGGAGTAGGGTGGGTACATCCCCATAAGGTGGCTTTGGTTTGCTTGCAAGGGCCATGTTAAAAAAAATTGCATTTATCCTTTACTAGAGATGCCAAGATCTGATCCTTAGGTGCCTTTGCTTCAAGAATTCCTAGATGAAATGTATATATTACTTTCAAAAGGCCCTTTATTCAACCACCAACACCTTGACCAATGTGTTAGAACCAAATTTCTATTCAAAGCTTCATCTTGTTTAATTTGTTTGGGTATCGTTGACAGACATTTTGAACTTTAAGCCCCCTTGTGTCTAGCAAGAGTCTCAAAAAAATCCTGAAAGTGGTTTCCTCTATGCATTATATTTCAAATTAGATTAATGACTACACTATACATATTTTAGATGTCTTTTACTATTATTTTCAAAATAGGCTAGGAAAATAGAGGTAGGTAGAGATAACTTTCCTCCACTAAAAGCAATGATAACTGTGCTTCCTACGCAATTTATTATGGCTGGTAGAGGAACGTAAGCCTCTTGTCTTAAATAAGAGAGCCCTGATTTAACATGACTAGAGTTGCCATTATTCTCATACATCCACATGTGTCACATATTCTCTTATTTTCTTCCAACATGGAGTGGTATGAATTCTCACTTAAAATTTTCTTTAGTCTGAAATGATCTCCTTAGTTATACTATCTAGTTCCTCATCTTATTGAACCATCTTCTTACATAGGAAAACCTTTTTATGGGAATATTTGCAACAAAACACCTAACTCTCTTGAAACTGAAAATATGACAAAAAAAACCAAAATTAGTACTTGAAAGGTAGAACTTGAAAATGGAAAGCTATCTAATCTGGATCT
Organism: Pinus taeda; assembly: GCA_000404065.3. Taxonomy (NCBI): domain Eukaryota; kingdom Viridiplantae; phylum Streptophyta; class Pinopsida; order Pinales; family Pinaceae; genus Pinus; species Pinus taeda. The sequence continues at coordinate 229,201 of APFE031467033.1, forward strand.
AGAGACACAACAAATCGTGGAAAAAAATGATAGTATTGATGAGTCTTCCTAGCAAATAAGCTCTAGCTATTAGACCACTACCCAAATTTCAGTTATCTGCAATGGAAATAGTGATTCTAACTTTATTTGTATGAATAGTGAATTTGGCCATTGTCCTATTTGTTTCTTATGAATGATTTTGATTTTCAAACTCCAACTAGTTTGTTGTTAAATTAATTATAGCTTTGATGAGAAAAATATAGTTTTCATTGCTCTTTTCTAAATCTATTTTCTTGAGCAAATTTGTCTTTTTACTTTAGGTACTGTAGATTGCTAATGTGTGACATATGCTATGATATAATTGCCTAGATAAATAGACAAAAGTTTTGTACAACATAGTCTTTTTTAAATCTAAAGAAACAATATTTCCAAATACATAGGTTATTAATTAAGAACACCTTTTAGACTTCTTTGCTAAGCTATGATTATATTTCGGTAGGGGATTTTTTGTATGCTGATATTGTGTTGTCTCTTTGGTTTATATAAGGTAAAAATGGTTAATACAGAATGTGTTCTTGAGCACCATGCACACATATTATTCTACTGTCGACAGGAAACTCCATGGTTTTCAGGCATGGCAATAAAAAAGTAGATGTCAGTGGGATATCCAAATTCCGTGTTGGATGAATTTAATACTAGTGATAATTTGGATTCCTTGTCATACAAATAATGTCATGAGTCCAATTCAAATAAGCAGAAGAAGCTCAAGAATGAAGGTGAAGCTATTTATTTATGTCCAAGTTGATTTCTTTTATTTGTTGGTTGTTGTCATGTTTTGAGTGTGGCCTTGTGAAATTCCAAATTGCATGATGGTTTATGTAAAGGGATATATATTATAATATATATATATATATATAATTTTTTTATCATATGTTGTTCATGGTCTCCAAGGAGTGTTACATTTTCACATAAGTTTATATATCATTCAGCTATCTAAACATTAAACAACAACAAAATTGATATTTTTCTTTCACTCAACCTATAAGATATTACATATGTCTTCATCAATGTTCTTCTTCCATTTTTTCTTCCACATGCTATCCACTTATGACATTTCCTTTGCAATATTTGGTGCATTTGCTAGTTATAGGTCATTTATAGCTTATAAATGTCTTCAAAGTTTCACTTCTAATTGAGTATTCAACTCTTACACTTAACTCTTTTTCCCTCCACCCACTTTTCATAACTTCCATAACCATTAGGTAGGGACTTGCAGCTTCAATGTTTCTTTGCTTGTTTAGTAAAATATTGTTGAGACATTAATTTATTGAAAGTTGTAGAATTTACAATTTATGAAGTTTCAAGGTCTAATTTTTTAAAGGGTGCTAGCTCAAGGGAAGAGTGCATGCTTTACAAGTAGTAGGTTGGTATTTTGTTTCCATCGTACCTTGACATCCATATGGAATGGAGATGATCAATTTTTGGAGACGGAGGCTCTTTTGACCATCACCAATGAGCTTTGGTGACATTTTATGATCTTCACGAAAATATGAAATGGTGATGTTCAATGAACACCACCATATATACACATCAATAATGACGATACTCAAAGGTTCGTAACCATAAATCGTTTTTATTAATATGAAATGGTGATGGTCATTGTCTGTCATTATAGTCATTATTCGTAATGAACCTTGAATGTCACCACAACACCTATACTTCTAGAAATGCGTTTTTTTGTGATGGTCAATGAACGTCACCATATATATGCACCAATAATGGAAACCATGAAGGATCCATCACAATAAATCATTGTTGTTCATATGAAATGGTAACGATCACTATTTATCATTATATTCAATATTTGTGATGGACCTTCAATGTGACCATAACACCTATAATTTTGGCAACGCCATCTTTGGTGATGTTCAGGTTTTGGTGACAAACGCTATGGCCTATCACCATTGCTCATATGAAATGGTGATGGTCACTATCTATCATTATAAATCATTATTGGTGACGAACATTTAACGTCACTACAACACCTATACTTTTGGTGATGTCACCTTTGGTGACGTTCATTTTTTGGTGATGGAGGCTATGGTCCATCACCATTGCTCATAGGAAATGGTAGTGGTCGTTATTCATCATTATAAATAATTATTGATGATGGACTTTGAATGTCACTACAACACCTATACTTTTGGCGATTCCACCGTTGGTGACATTCAGTTTTCAGTGACGAAGTCTCTTTTGATGGTCACCAATGAGCTTATGGTGACATTTTTTTCCCCTCACCAATATCCTTTTTTATTGTAGTGAAAGTTTTGGAGTGAACCACTTGAATAGTTGTGATGGTAGCGAGTGGACTTGTATATGGGTTTGAGCTTATTTTGTTGTAATCTCTATTATTCGAGCATATATGTTGTTTTAGTTTAGAGGGCCATGGAGTTATGTCTAATCAATATGTGGAACATACCACTTTAATTATTATGAAGGTGGCATAGTACTAGCATTCTATATTAAGTGGGTAATGTAATATTTTGACATACGTGGTGATGAACCATGTATAGGAAAAAGTGTCCTAGAGCAATTTTCTGCTGCCCATCCCATGTATTCTAGTGGGTGGTAACTTTTTTATATGGAATTTATCAAAGATATTGGGACCAAATTAATCTTCCCAATTCAAGGGGAGTTTGTTAGGGTAGTTAGGGTAACTTGACTTCATCATAGAGTTACTTTACTATTTCCAGTTTATCCATTTTTTTCCTAAGGAATTATAATATAATATAACATATTTTAAGTCACAATGACTCCATTGTTAAATTTCCTGTGGGCCATTGTGATTGTATGGTCGAACAAGAGGAGATTGTAAAAAAAGTAAACTTGTCAAAGTGTGTATGAGATACCTAGTAAAAATATTTTTTATTTCTCCATGGATTAAGCTTGTATTAGGTGACCCACACAATTTTTCTTTACATGAATATGTGATGATTTGTGTACCTATTATATCTTAATCATTCCCTTATTATTTTTTAATCTAAACTTCAATATTGTAAATCACCATAGGCATATTTCTTATAGGTAACACCATATTATTTCTTACAACTGGAAATTTTAGACAAACAACATTCAAATAAGTACCTTTTCCTTAAATTCCTATCAACATAGAAGATGTTAAGAAAATAGCATCACATGTGTGTGAAAAACTTTTGAGCACAAAAATCTATTTCGAAGACAAAATTAGGTGCCTGTTATATATTATACGAGATAGAAGAGAATTCCATTCATTCAATACTAAGAGAGGTTTAGACTATAATTTTATAGCATGGAAATTGCGAAAATAAGGTATACCAACCTCACATATAAACATATGAGTTGAGTATCAAAGTATTAATCCACATAAGATTAATATTAACAACCACCAATAAAGGAAATCTAGGAATTAAACATGAAAAGGAAAATAACAAGTCTCACCAATTATGCTTGTTAATGTGCCCAAGTAAAAACTCTCATAACTACAGAAAAGGAGAAATCCCATAAGAATAAAACCGTCACCAAAAAAGAGAAATAAAACATTATTGTAAAGGCTTTGAAGTTGAAAGTGAATGAGATATTTGGATTATGAAATCTCCAATAGAGAATATGACCGAAAATTAAAGAGAAGAACTAAGTAATCTAAACAACATGGTACAATTCTCAGAAGAAAAGAGTATCGAAAGAAGACACATATGATTTGAAAAAATTGACAACTACCACATGAATCTTCTAGTGAAATATGGGTGTTATGTGTTGAAAATAGCAAGAAGAAATGCTAAAAATAGCACTGCTATAAATAGTAGTTCAGCCAGTGTTGAACATAACAACAAGGAATGAAAAATGGAAGTGCTAAAAATAGCATTCTATAAATAGAATTTCGGGATATATTCCTATTTTAGTCAGTCCCTAAACTAAAATAGTGAAGTAAAATACAAATTTGATCTTAGCAGTTGTTTGTAAAATAATTAATTAGTTCATCTTGAGTTAATTAGTAAAGGAAAATCAAACATGAAGTCTATGAGGGGACATGCAACAGTTTCTCCATTAATTGAGGAATTTATCCATCAGTTAAACAGATAAGGATAAGTTGTAATATTGAGTTGTAATAAGTTGGCTCAATTAACTGAATCAAGTCTAGTTAGATTAATTTAAATAGTTTGTTGAGTTAATGTAAGTTTAGTTAGTTAATGCTTACATGCATGTAACTTCTACACTTTAGATAACTAAATATTCTCTCATAAATAACTCATGCATGTCAGTTCAGTCAGAGGCCTAGTTGAGATCATATGGAGGGACAATGTACTATCAGTTTCTAGAATATTCCATTGTGAATATTCCTTGCATGCAGAAAGAATTATTTCCTTGAGGATTGCACAATTACTTCTTCAGATTTTATGATTGTGATGAGGCCAATTCACACATGTGGATTCACTGGACGCTAAGAAAATATGTGCAAGGAAATAGCAGGCTTGGTGGGCTTGAGGAGGACATATACTATGTCTATTCAGTCTGTGAGTAGCATTGTTTCATTGCAGAGAGAGAAAGATATCTTGAGAGATGATTCTTTTTATAAATTGGACAAGATTTTCGCTTGTATGATAATACAGAGATTGGGGTTTTAGGCTGAGGCTTTCCCTAGATTATTCTTTTGTGTTACGTGTGATTGATTTCTCATTCTCAGTTATATTTTTTGTCTTGATCTTGCTCAATTCGATTATGCTTCCACAAAGTGTTGTAGCAGTAGATCTTGTATTGTGTTCTAGTATATTGCATAATATGTTGATCTATAATGGGAATTTCTACATGGTATCGCAACAAAGTGGATTAAGAGGAAGAACAATCTACAGGAAAGAGAAGCTAGAGGTTTGAGGTTCCTGAATATAGAAATCGAGTTCTTATCACATATCAATTTCACCTATGGCATTCAGTGCTTTAAGGCTCGAGTATGCCCTTGATGGAAGCTCAAATCATATAGCCTGGAAGGATAGCATGGAAGCAGTATGAGAGCATAACAGTCTAAAGTACTTCACTGATCAAGAAGTCCCCAAGCCGACTAATGCTACTCAACGGGCAGAATGGAAGAAATGTGTGGCTAGAGCAAGGACAATCCTCCTGGAAGGAGTTCGAGACCACATTGTCTCGAGCCTCCATGGGAAGGAGACACATTTTTCGATGTGGAAAATATTGAAAGATCTATATTAGAATAACAGCAATCAGAGGAAGATGGCGCTAAAAGACAAGCTTCATAAGATAAAGTGTGAAAAGGGCGACATGATCTCTAAATATCTGAAAAAGCTCACCACCTGCAAGAATGAGCTTGGAAGTGTAGGGATCACGACCACTGATGTTGACATGGTGAGTCTTTCTCTTCTCGATCTTCCTAAGAGTCGACATAGCTACGAAGACTTGGTTAATGGAAGAGAAAAATTGCCAGATTGGGAATGACTTTGGTCGGATCTAATGCAAGAGGAAATAAGAAGAAGCACCAGAGATGGATCCTCATCAAAGCAAGATGATGAGGAAAATCTAGCCTTAGCGAGTAAGGTGAGGAAAGGGAAATGGAAGGTGTCCCATTCGAAATCCAGTTCTTCCCATGGTGGTAACAATATTGACAAATCGATAGTGTGATGCTTTGATTGTCATGAAGTGGGCCATTATGCTACGAATTGTCCAAAGAATAAATCTAAGAAGGGTTCCTCGAAGGGATCTGATGGTGAGGCACTAGCCTCATAGCTTGAGCTGGATTTCTCACTTATCGCATGCATGGTTTCGTCCATGGTGCGATGTTTGTGGTACCTTGACAGTGGAGTTTCATTCCGCATGTCAGGTGACAAGAACCTCTTCAGTACCCTGGAGGAGAAGGATCTCCAAATGTAGATCGAGATGGGCGATGATGGAAAGTACCATGTTTCAGGTGAACGTATAGTTGTGTTTCAGAGGGAGGATGGAGCTCCCCTCACCCTAACTGATGTAAAGTATGTACCAGGCCTGAAGAAGAATCTTGTGTATGTCGCTATGCTAGAAGATAAAGGCTATGATGTAGTCTTTAGTAAAGGAAAGGTTTTCCTGAGGCATATTGGTACTGGATAGACAAAGCAAATAAGGATTTGAGTAAAGAATCTCTACAAGCTAGAGGTAGATGACTGTGCTACTTTGAGTTCCAAAGCTGAGATGGTGAAGAGCTAAGATTTTGGTGAGCTATGACATAGAAAGCTAGGCCACTTGCACCATGGAGCCCTAAAGATCATGCAACATATTTCTATAGGATTATCTGAGGGACAAATTGAGCAGATGACTACATGTAAAGGTTGTACCTTAGGTAAGTATGTGAAATCTTCCTTTCCAGATCGAGATAGTAGAGCTGGAGCAATCTAGAGCAAGTTCACTTAGATGTTTGTGGAACTTTCTCTACAGCCTCCACCGCTAAACAAAGGTACTATGTTATTTTTATTGATCATTTTTCTCATAGATGCTGGATCTACTTTATGCAAAAGAAGGATAAGACCTTCTTAAGGTTTTTTTATTTTAAAGCCTTGGCAAAGAAAGAATCTAGAAAGAAAATAAAATCCTTGTGTAGTGACAATGGTGGAGAGTATGTCTACCAATAGTTTAAAGACTTTTGTGTTGTAGAAGGTATTAGACAGGGATTGACGACACCCCATAATCCACAGTAGAATGGGGTGGCAGAAAGGAAGAACAGATCGATTGTGCAAGCAGCTCAAGCGATGTTGTATGAATAAAGAATATCAATGCATTTGTGGGCTAAGGCATACAATCCAATAGTATACTTGCAAAGCGGAACCCCGCAACGTATATTGGGGATGAAGAAACCTATGGAGGCATTTTCTGGGAAGTGACCTGATGTAAGACATTTTCGAATCTTTGGATCATCAGTTTACTAGCATGTGACCAAAGATGCCAGGAAGAAGCTAGACCCAACAACTAACTTGGGAATACTTGTGGGGTACATGGATAGACCCCACAACTATCAGGTGTACCTACCTTCCACTCAGAGGACTGTGGTACGTAGAGATCTGAAGTTCAATGAGCAAAAAGCCATGCAAGTGTCACTTCAGAGCGAGCTCAAGTTGCATGCAGAGGAGGAACTTTTACTTCCTAAGGACGAGGAGCGTCAGATTGATGCAGAGTAGCTGCATGTAGAGGATCCACGAGTGGAGACATCCACTCATTTTGATACGTCTGGAGATGGACGAAAACGCTTAAGGGAGGCTGATAGGTTGATTGTAGATGCACGGGAGAACATGGGACAACCATCTTCTTAGTGCAGACAGAGGAGGTCGCCCGAGCGGTACACTGGGTACACGGCCCTGGCAGGGGAGTGTGTGGATACGGAACCTTCTTCATTCAACAAGGTAGTGTAGCAGCCTATCTAGGTTGATGCAATGGTAGAGGAGTACGACTCTATCATTTAGAACGGTGTGTGGGATGTTTTCCTAAGGCCTCATGGCAAGTCAGTGATGAGTTCTAGATGGCTTTACAAGGTAAAGTAGGTAGTGTTGAGAAACATAGGGCAAGGTTTGTTGGCTGAGGTTTCTCATAGGTCGATGGGATCGACTATGATGAGACGTTTGCTCCCGTACCAAGGTACTCATTGATTAGATCGATGTCATAACTATCAGCTTAGATGGGGTGGAAGACCCACCAGATGGATGTGAATACAACATTCCTCAATGGGAAGATTGAGGAGGAGGTGTACATTGAGTAGCCAGAAGGTTTTGAGACCTTCGATCATGAGTTGCATGTGTGTCAACTTAAGAGGGCTTTGTATGGGCTAAAGCAAGCACCCCGTGCTTGGTACACAAGGATTGACAACTATTTCATCAGGTTGGGCTTCACCAAAAGTGAAGCAAATGTGAACCTTTACCACATCATGATATAAGGTAAACCATTGATCATTGTTCTTTATGTCGATGATTTGATTTTGACAGGTGATGATCAACTGATATAGTCTTACAAGGAGGACCTTGCAAGATAGTTCAAGATGAAGGACATGGGCCTTATGCACTACTTTCTAGGCATGGAAGTGTGGCAGAAATATGGGGAAGTATTTGTGTCTCAAGGAAAGTATGCCAATGAGATACTTAGGCACTTTCACATGGAGAAGTGCAAGCCCATGCATACTTCTCTAGCTGGGAAATAGAGGAAGGAGGATGCTACTTCAAGTGAGGTAGTAGTTGCTACTGTTTATTGGTAGCTGCTGGGTTCAGTTATGTATCTGGTGAACACATTACCCAACTTGTGCTTTGCAGTGAACCAACTGAGTCATGTTATGGTTCAGCCTACCAAGCTGTTTTGGAAGGCAGCGAAGCATGTGCTGAGATACCTCAGAGGCACGTCTCAATTCGGATTGTGGTATAGATAGGCAGAGGGAGTGAAGCTTCAGGGCTTCATAGATGCGGATTGGGCAGTGAGTCCATCAGACTGGAAGACCACTTCTGGAGGAATCATCAGCCTTGGTTCAGCTGCAATTTCCTAGTACAGTAAGAAATAGAGATCAGTTGCACTTAGGTCAACAGAGGTTGAATACATGGCTGCTAGTCAGGCTGCATGTGAGGCTATTTAGATGCGAAAGATTCTAGTTGGATTGTTTGGTCAGAGGATGGATCCTAGAGTGATCTACTGCGATAACCAGAGTTATACCAAACTCTCTATGAATCTCGTTTTTCATGATAGGTCCAAGCACATTGATATATGGTATCACCATTTTCAAGACTATGTGGTTAAGAGGATCATGTTGTTGCTGTATGTTTCGACCGAGGTATAGGATGCAAATATTTTGACTAGGGAATTGTCAAAATGCAAGTTCGAGTTCCAAAGAGATAGGAATGGGGTTACTAATAATCTCTTTCTTTTTGAGAGGAAGCGTTGAAAAGAGCAACAAGAAATGCTAAAAATAGAAATGACAAAAATAGCACTGCTATAAATAGGAGTTCAACAAGTGTTGAACATAGCAACAAGGAATGAAAAATGGAAGTGCTAAAAATATCCTTCTATAAATTGCATTTTGAGATACCTTCCTATTTTAGTGAGTCCCTAAAATAAAATAGTGAAGTAAAATTCCAATTTGATCTTAGTAGCTGTTTGTAAAATAATTAATTAATTCATCTTGAGTTAATTAGTTAACGAAAATAAAACTTGAAGTCTATGTGGGGCATGCAACAATTTCTCCATTAATTGAAGAATTTATCCATTAGTTAAAGAGATAAGGATGAGTTGTAGTATTGAGTTGTAAATAGTTGGCTTAGTTAACTGAGTCAAGTCCAGTTATATTAATTCAAACAGTTTGTTGAATTATTGTAAGTTCAATTAGTTAATGCTTGCATGCATGTAAATGCTACACTTCAGATAACTAAATATTCCCTCATAAATAACTCATGCATGTCAATTCAGTCAGAGACCCAGTTAAGATTAGATGGAGGGACAGTGTACTATTAGTTGCTAGAATATTCCATTGTGAATATTCCTCGCATGCAGAAGGAATTCCTTCCTTGACGATTGCGTAGTTACTTCTTTAGGTGTTGTGACTGTGATGAGGCCAATTCACACATGTGGCTTCACTGGACCCCAAGAAAAACTACGCAAGAAAATAGGAGCCTTGGAGGTCTTGATGAGGACCTATACTATGTCTATTCAATCTGTGAGTAGTATTGTTTGATTACAGAGAGAGCATAATATCTTGAGAGATGATTCTTTTTGTAACTTGAAAAAGATTTCCACTTTTATGATAATACGAAGATTGGGGTTTTAGGCTGAGGCTTTCCCCGAGTTATTCTTCTGTGTTATCTGTGATTGATTTCTTATTCTCAGTTATGTGTGTTCTTTTGATCTTGCTGAATTTGATTAAACTTCCACAAAGTGTTGTAGAAGTAGATCCTGTATTGTGTTTTAGTATATTGCATAGTCTATTGATCTACAGTGGGATTTTTTAGATTATAGAGAAAACATAACAAAGGTTTCAAATAGAGTTGACCACCATCAAACATAAAAAATGCATTGAAGCTTGTGGAAATTCAGAGATCCAAATAAGAGGCAATATGAAAAATCTAAATAAGACCACGTGTAACCAAAACAATGCAATTAGAGGTCCACATAATTTCAAGCTCCTTCCACATAGATATGTGAATGCCTTGAAATCCCTTCTATAAGTGCCACTTGGGGGAGAATTAGAAATAGATTGATGCTCTAAAATTAAACATAGAAGAAAAGGAAGCATCAATAAAAAAGCAAACAATCCTTGGTGTTTGTACCATCCAAGTGTGATTCTGTGTACATCACTTTGATAAATATTTCAATCAATAGGATCTCTTGTAGGAAAAATCTACAAGTGAAATGCTTTAATGATTAAGTTGAAAGTCTTGAATTTATGGCTTAGAATGCTAATGTCGGTATGTAAAATTTTGAAGCTAATTTGGATTTGATCACTATCTAATTTGACATTCATATTCCTCCATTTAAACCAGAAGAATTCAAGGGATCAACTTACAGAAGTAGTGTTAACAGTGGGGCCTCATTTGAAGAATTAGGGTCTAAAAACGCCTAGGCCCTTTTGAGGCCTTAAATGATATTTTTTGAGGTAAATATTTATTTCTTATGCCCCACAACTATGAAAATATTGTACACACATACCTTTTTAGTAATCCAAGAAATTGAGTTCTAACACAAAATTTATGCATCACAAAAATTGATCTATGGTGATGGTGATCCTAACTTAAACAAGAGCACAAACAATTATAGATATAACCATAAATACAAAGATGCAGCAAGAATAACACTTCATTTCATTAATATAAAATACTGAAATATGCTAAAAAACATAATGGAAATAAGACTTGCTCAGGCAATGGTAGCTTAACTCTGAGAATAGATGTGGCAGCTACATGCCTATGAAGTGTGTTACAATGAGGCTCAAGGCCCTATTTATTATTGAAAAACATGAGAAAACCATAAACAATGAAAACCCTAACCCTAGGAGATGTAACGCCAAGATTTTGTGGGCCCCGTTGTGGTTAGATGGGTAGCCAACTTCCTGAGGCCATAACTTGGTCATATTATCTCTATTTGGTGTATACAATACCTTGTTTAAAATTTCTCTTAGTAATACAATATCACTAGTAAACCTATTCCCTTGGCTCTAGGCCTCTGTCAGACCAAAACAAACATCATTTATGGCGTCAAAATGGCTCTAGAAGTTAAGGACCTCAAAAGCTGCTAAAAATAGTAAATGTTGAAATAAGCATGGAAACAAATGGAACTGATTGTAGGTCTAGGTGGAATAGGTCAATGACCACCAATATACACCTAGATCATTCATCCCCCCTTAGGATTCAATGCTCCCCATTCCGTGCAGAGCCTTGATGAGGTGAAGAAATTTTGTGTTGAACCTGGTCCCTAGTGAACCACTTGCGTCACTGCAGGAGTTGGCCATCTTTGACAACCCAATATAGTTGGATCTTTTGTCGATGATTATTCTTGACATATGTATCCATAATCTAATCAATTTTGGGTTTTTCCATGTAGTCTAGGTTTAACTATATTGGTGTGAGATGTTATGCAATGTCTAATGTGTCCAAAAATGGTGGGTAGTAAGGTTAAACATGGTCCACATTGAACACTCAGTGCAGGACAAGTAATGGGGGAATGTTGACCTTAAACGAATTGTCTCCCACAACCTTGATAATGGTGTGAGGACCATATTAGAGTGGTCTTAACTTCCAATGGGCTCTTGTAAGGCATTCTTTCTACAAATGCAATGATATTTTGTCACCTACTTTAAACTATTGTGGCACCTAATGTTAATCATTTTGTTGCTTGTGCTTGGCATTTGAATTCTCAAGGATGTCGTAAACCTAATGGCAGATGTGCTGGATGTGTTCAATAAATCTGGTCACTTTATCAGTCTCATATAGTACATGTGTGGATTATGCCTGTGTAGCCGCATGAGGCATGGTATCAATCAAACATAATGGTTGAAGTCCTAGACCCACTTGAAAGGGGCTATAGATAGTTGAGCTATGTAGAGCTCTATTATAATTGTGTTGTACATATGGAATACTCTCATCATAGGTTTGAGGATGCTTGGAGTTGCACATGCAGAGTATGTGTACTATCATCCTATTTACAACCTTCATTTGGACATTAGTCTAGGGATGGAAGGTAGTTGATTTGGTGAGCTTGGTGTCTAAGAGTGTCCAGATGCTTGACTAGAATGTTCTTGGGAACCTGATATCCCGATCTAATATAATTCTCTTAGGGATCACAAAATGTACCCATACTCGTTCAAAGCAGAGTCTTACAGTTTCCTCTACTGTGATACTCTTCTTATAGGCCACCAATATAGCCATCTTCGAAAAAAATTCCACGACCACAAATACATAGTCATTACCATGTTTGGTAGAAGGGAGGATAGACATATAATCCATGGAGATGGATTCCCACAGTTGCCTAGGAGTAGGCAGAGGAGTGTACAAACATTTCTTCTTGATGGTTGGCTTGGCAATGGCGCAGGTAGTGCAAGATCTAATATATTTCCCAACATTGAGTTAGAGTTTGGACCAATAAAAGTACTTTTGTAGTACAACCACATTTTTATCCACACCAAAGTGTCTTGCAACCTGTTTAGTCAATTTATTGTTATCTAAATTGCTAGTATTAATTGTCAACCCGGGGCTCGTAAGCTGATGAAGTGAGGGTGTACTATATGTACTTAAGTAACTTTGTTAGAGCTTTTGTTGTTTTAGGGGGGTTGTTTATGATTGACTTATCTTCCTAAAATGGAATTATGATTATAGACAAATGAGTGCAAGTGTGTGAAAGTGATTTCTATATGAGTGAAAGTGTGTGTGATGGTGGTTTCTAGTTGCTTGCCGAACTTGTAAGAGAAGAGAACTTAAATCAAAATGACTTGTAAGTAAATGGCTTGAAAGTAAATGACTTGAAAGTAAATGACCACAATCTAATGGCATTAGTCTCTATCCATACTGCTGCAAATAAGAGAAATAAGAAAATCACTTCAAGGATTGATATTAATGATAATCTCCTTCTAACTTTCTGTTTTTGCTGCGTATTTGCCCAAAACACGATGAGAAGAGAGCTGAAAACAAATCCAAGAATTGATAAAAATCCTAATCTACTTTAATTGACAAATTGTAACACTACTAGACCTTTTTCAACATACTGCTCCTACATGTGTAATTGTGTGTAAGCAAGTGGAAAAAGTGTTAGTATCACAAGCCAAATCTACTCAAATACAAGCTGCAATTAATCAATATTCTGTTCTCTTGAAAGATAAGTTATTCATGATAAAGAGAGCATAAACTAGTGAGCATCCAACTTGT
>APFE031467033.1:242761-260910 GCA_000404065.3 Pinus taeda
AAACAAGTAAAAGAAACTATACATGCTTAAGGAAATGAATAAGTAAAGAAAAAGATACTGCACATAAAATACTTTACAGTGGCAGAAATGAGCAGGGGCCCTCTGTCCATTCAGCAACAAGAAAAACTCAGAGATCTGGAAACTTCAAAACAGTGCTATGTCTATTTCTTCATTTGCAGAAAATGTATAAAACAGAGTGCTAGGATAGCACTAAAACACAGAGTTCACAATGCTTTTAAATGTAACACAGGTTCATCAAATTACAACTGATAAAAAGCCCTAATGAGCGTACACAGACGCAGCTATTTATAGAAGTTTCTAAGATAGCCTATCCGTGCAACTGATTAACTGAAAAGTAAATAAACTGTTATGCGTATTCATGGTTCTTTGACACTTCATGCGGCTGCGTGGAGGAGTTAGTGGTTCTGTCGTCATGGGTAATGAATCCCATGTTGGATCATGTCCCCTGCCATCTGTAGAACGTGGACAAATCACCGTTTAAGATGACGTGACCAAGCAGCTCACAATCACCGTTAAACTGCCTTGAGTTGACCGTGACTTGCCCAGCTTTGACCGTGGAAGATGATGTGGATGGCCGGAAAAATAGGACAGGAACCTTGAGCATGATGACACCTAAGTGCCCATGTGGCTCATCTAGCAAACCGACACGTGGAACATAGCGTTTAACAAAAAGGCTGCAAGATGTTCAGATAGCTGCAGGATCATCAGATAGCTGCAGGATCACCAGAAAGCTGCAGGATGCCTGTAAGTAAGCCAAAATCTAAACAAATAGTCATCCATTAGAAAAACTTACTTAATCATGCTTAAGAACACCTAATGTAATGATCTGGGTTGTTTTATGGTGAAAATGAGGCAAAAGATAAGGAAAGATAAGGGAAGATTGAGGAAAACGGTAGATAAGTAGGTGTAAAGTAGAGGCTCTACACAACCCAACTATATTGTGCCTCCAAAATCGAATTGTAATTCTTGCTCGAAGGAACATAAAGGTGGCATAGGTAGCATAATAATGCATACTGGAGGTGGAAATCATGGACTTTCTTTCTAGCTATTGGCATCTAGTATGTCAAGGAAAACTATGGATCATTTCTATATAGTTGTGGCCATCCAAAAGTCTTGCGACCACATGAGTTGAGAATAGTAGTCAATGTCTCCACTATCGGCTAGCTGAGGCAGTCTGCAACATGATTGGTGCTACCCTTTTGTATTTAATGTTCAAGTGGAATTTTTGCAGATATGTAGACCACTTCTGATGGTCATTGTTCTATAACATTCCCCTGTGTTTATATAAACTAAAGAGGTCGACGATTAGTGTGGATGACCATGTCCTTCCCAGAATGTAGTGCTTCCATTATTGGCAACCATGTACAATGGAATACATATCTTTATCATAGATGGGATACTTCTAAGTTGTGTCAGAAAGTGTCTCACTATGATAGGCCACTAGATGCCTCTACTAGGTGAGGACTATAGAAATATCCTAGTTTTAGGCATCTGTCTCGATTTCAAATGGTTGCTAGAGGTATGGAAGTGTGAGTACTAGTGCAATGCAAAGGCGGTGCTTCAAATCAATGAACGCCTTTTGTTGGGACTTCGACTAGGAAAACTTTTCTTTTGCCCTACCCTTATTAATATAACTCAAAGAACAAGTGATATGGAAGAAACCCAACATGAACCTCTAATAAAAATTTACAAGGCCCAAAAGGCTGCGAAGCTCCATTGGAGTGGTCGGGGCTGGGCAATCCCAAATGAATTGGATCTTGGTTGGGTCCACATGCATGCCACATTTCTCTATGATGCAACCCAAGTATTGGACCATCTAATTCCAAAAGTGCATTTCTCCAAGTTGGCACACATTATGTGTTGCCTAAGGGTTTTCTGGACATGTCGATTTTGTTGCAAGTGTTCTTCCCAACTCTTGCTGATGATGAGGATGTTTCCAGATAAACCACGACGAATGAGTTGGTGAAGGGCCACAACATGTCATCCATTAGCCTCATAAATATAGCAGGGGTATTTTTGAACATGAAGGGCATAGCCAACCATTCAAAAAGGCCTTCCTTGGATTTAAAGGTGGTCCTCCATACATCTATAGGATCTATTGCAACATGCTGATAACTAGACTTTAGATCGATCTTGCTCAAGTACTTGGCCCCCTTGAGTTGGTCCATCACATCATTAATTTGTTGGATTGGATACCTATTCCTAACAATGATTTTTTTTAGTGCATAATAATCAATCCAGAGCCTCCAGGTCCCATCATTCTTCTGTACAAGTATAATCGAGCTCACACAAGGTGACGAACTTTAACAGATGTGCCCTTTATGCAAAAACTCCTAGATTTGTCACTTGATCTCTTCATTTTCTAGAATGGAGGGGCAATACATTTGGTTGTTGGGTAGAGGTGCTTGAAGAGTCAGATTGATTGAATCCTTGACCCCACAATGAAAGGATACCCCTGTGGGTGAGGAGAAGATGTCCCTATATTCTTCCACGACTATATCCACCTACTTCTCCTACTTGGAGGAACTGTTCCCATGGGCCATGGTTGTGGCTATGATCTTCCCCTTATTTTGAGAGAAAATAAGAAACAAGACAAATTTCCTAGTCTATGAGATGACCTTAATGCATTTCTTAGTAGAGATCAAAGAGATGGTGATAAGTGGGGCTACCTCTGGTATCATGTATAACTTAGTACCCAAAGAAATAATAACAGAGCAAGGTCTAGACTCATATACATCATGTGACTTCCATAAGTATGTTTTTCATAATGATACATCACAAACTTCAAGAGGAGAAGCATGACACAGTACCTCATCCATGAAGGGCTTGATGTTGTAGGAAAGGCATCATTGTTGGTTGACGCAGAGATCTCGTGCTTGCAGAAGCCACCTAATGGTATATGGCTATGGATATTTTGTATTTGATATGCTAGGCGACTTCACAGCCTTTCATAAAATGAGGTTCTTTTGGCTCCCACTATCGACAATGAACTACATCGAAGAACACTTCATTCACATTTGTGAGTGGAATAGGCACTCCCCCTCTTCAAGATATTTAGGCTCAATCTTCTAGATCTTAGTGGTGGCCACAGTGGAACTAGGCTCTGTGTTAACGGTCTACTTCTCTTTTTCATTCCCCTTGTCAAGTTCTGAATCAAAGTCAGAACATGCATAAGAATTAGAAGGCTTCAGCTCGGCCATGATTGACTCCTTGGCTCAACACTCACTTGTGTTGTGGGTGGACCTCTTATGGAACTCACACCACTTTCCCGTGCCCTTTTTTGTGTTCGTGATGTTTTTCTCTACTTGTGGCTTCAACGGTTTATCCTAGGTCACCCAACCTTGCCTTTTCCCTTTGCTCTACGGTCTAGGGGTGCCTTTCCCTTGCATGATATTTGGAGATCCAAAGTCTCACTTTTTCTGTTTAAGCCTCTGCTCAATCATCACAACGTATTGGTAGGCCATGTTGATCAAGGAGATTTGTAGGAACTCCATCTCATCTTCGATATACCTGTGTAGGTAGTTGTGGTACTTGAGTACCAAACGTTTCTCAGAATCCTTAATACCCAACTTGGTATGAAGGGTATGAAAATAATTTTCGAACTCTAGCATGTCTTTATGCCTTCCCTATCATAGTGTGGTCCACTTTATGTCTTTATCTCATAGCTCCTGACAGGGTAGTACTGCTCCTTGATGGCAACCAAGAATGAATTCCAAGTGGGTATGACCGAAAATATTGAGGACGTAATTTCATCTTTATGCTCATAGTAGGTTTCCCACTACTCCTTGATGTGGGGCCAACTTTAAGAAGAGAAAAAGTAATCTTTTTTCAACTGGAAAAATTATCAACAAAAAAAATATCTTTCTAGCAAGGTTTAACTATTTATATATGATGTTTGTACCTATTTGACCCCTAGATATGGGAATGTCAAAGTTAAATTGTACCTTAAAGGGTTTATTTCTTCGAAACTAGTTGTCGGATGTAGATGCACCACCCTTGGGTAGCCACTGAAGGATATTGACAAAGTTGTCCATCTTCTTGTCCCTCTATCGCCAGAGGGATTATTCGAGCAATATTTTGAAAGGATCTCTTGCCCCCTCATCTTTATTTTCTTCCCCCATGGGAGTTCGTCCATATTTGTGAGGCTCGTCTGGAAATAGTTCGACGATCCGATGCCCTATGTCCTTATATTTTGACCTCATTAGGGACATGCAAAGAAAAACAGAGGAAGAGTAGACTTCTCAGATACCACTAATCCAAATTTAAACATGAACACAAGAAATTACATATATGACCATAAATATAAAAGGTGCAGTAGAAATAACACTTCATTTCATTAACATCAAATACTGAAATATGCTTATAAACAAAATGGAAATAACCCTAGCTCTGATTATTATATCTTATCTCTAAGCAGATATGTGGTAGCTACATGACACTAAATTATCTTACAATGAGGCTCAAGGGCCTATTTATTATTTAAAGACCTGAACAAACCCTAAACAACGAAAAGCCTAACCCCAAGAGATGTAACGCCAAGAGTCTGTGGTCCATGTTGGGGTTAGTTGGGTAGCCAACTTCCCAGGGTCATAACTTGGTCATATTATCTCCATTTCTCACCTATGACCTTGTTGGAAACATCTCTTTGAGTACTACAAGATTTGTTGCAAGCCACTGCCTTTGGCCACAATCCTACATCAGTCCTCAAAAAACGCCATTTAGGGGGTCAAAACGGCTCTAGAACTTGAGTTGAAAAACTGCTGTAAATAGTAAATGCTTAAATAAACAAGGAAACTAATGAAACTAATAGGAGGTCTATGTGGGATAGGTGGGTGGCCACCAATATCCATCTAGATCAAACTGACCACCATAATTTGTGAGGATTCCATGTTAGCCCCCGTCACTCATAGAAAATGGGATACGCATTAGGAGACTATGAAGAAGAATCTTGAAGGATCAAATTTATATTGCTAGTTTAGATTTAAAGAAACAAAATGTATCCCCTAGTTATATATAGGCACTGTTATGATATGGCAAGTAGGAAGAAAATGGTTTCTATTATAAATTAGTCCATTTTGTTGCATAACATAGCATAATAGCTAAGATTATATAGAAAGGAAATAGAACAAAGGAAGTTTTCTATAGCAATTGACAGGCCACACTTCTCATGTAACTCCATAGAGTTCCTTTTCCTTTGTATTTGCATAATTTCCTTTTAAATATGAGAGATTAAAATCACCTTTGACCTATGTTTTCTCATTTTTCTTATTCTGATTGTTTTTGTTTCACCATTATCTATTTTTTCAATTTTTGTCTATTGCGTCCAAGATAAAAAGGTCGTAATTAATAAATCCAGAAATATAAGAAGAATTAACCTTCATGGTAAAGGTATTATATTTCAGCCTATTTTTATCAAATTTCTTATGACAAACTATCCAACAAAATAACCTCTTACATATTAGAAGAAGTGTTGAAGAGTTGGATGGTGACAATTAAACCTTTGAATTTTGTTCAATAAGTGGTGTGAGATGGATCTTACAACTCAAGAAGACAAGGGTCATATAATATGACAAACTATCATGTTGATACTAATCACTAAAATATAAAAAGTGAGTATAATATGGTAGAATGATTTTTTAAAAATTCAAATTCTAATGAGATCGCAACAAATCCATATCGTTTTTTTCTTGGTTACATCACATACTAAAATAATGAAAAATGATATATATTTTCTTGGTAAGACAACCACTAGTGTAACCCATCTAATAAAGCAATTTATACTCAATGCCACTACTATGCAACCCACCATGTATATTTTCCATCTAATGAAACAATCTAACCCTAATACCACAACAATGTAACTCAAACATTAATCGATGAAGGAACCTTGAAATGGCTAACAATGAAAAAAATGTGTTAATGGAAAAACAATTCCAACACCTTTTGGATGATAATACTAACATTGTTGGAGACCAATAAGAACATTCACTCTCTCCTTTAACTCAAACATTGATTGATGAAGGAAGCTTGAAATAATAAACAATACAAAAATTGTGTTAATACAAATTGTTGCAATACTCTTTGGATACCAACACTAACATTCTTAGAGATAGGTAATAACGTTCAGCTTCTCCTTTAACTCAAAAATTGTTGCCGATAAAATTTAAATACAATTTCTCTGATGCATTTATAATTTAAATACATTACTTGTAGTTGGCATTGGCTATTTCCAATATGTCATGGACCTACTGGAGGATGTGTTGAATACGCTCAATGAAATTGTTAGCCCAATCAACTTCAGATTGGACATAGGGGATGATTTCATCCCATGTACATGGATGTTTAGAGTTGTATATGCAAAAAATGTGCACTATCATCCTATTAACGACCTCTTTTTGGAAATCATTTTAGGGGTGGAAGCTTATGGACTGAGTGAGATTGGTAACTAGCATCGACCAGAGGCTTGGCCAAAATTCACTCAGGAAAATGTTGTCCCAATTTAAGATAATAGACAGTGGGATCAAAAAATGTACCCACACTCTTCTAAAGAAGATATTAATAATGGCTTCTACTATGAAACTCTTCTTCCACACCAATAGAATTACCATCTTAGAGAATTTGTCAGTGACTGCAAACAAGAAATCAATGCCATCCTTATTAGAAGGAAGGACTAACATATAATCCCCAGAGTCAGATTCCCAAAGTTGACTAAGAGTAGGTAGAGGTGTATATAGCCCTTGCTTCTCTATTGTTGTTTGGCAATGGTGTAGACATTGTAGGATATGATGTACATCCCAACTTCTTGTTGAAGGTTTGCCTAGTAAAAATACTTTTGTAATAGTGTCATTGTTTTATCTACTCTGAAAAGTCTAATGACTTGACTATAGTGTGCCTCAAAAATCATCTTGGCATGCTCACTTGTAGGAACACATCGGTGTACCAAGTGGCATAATAGTGCAACTTGGAGGTGAAAATATGGAACTTTCTTTCCTCCTAGGAGCATTTGGTATGTGTTTCCAAATTATGGATCGCTCTTGTAAAGATGAGGCCACCCTGAAGTCTCATCTCTACAAGAGTCAAGAACAGTGGTTAGCACCATAATCTTTGGTTGGCAGAGACAATATTCAACATTATTTGCATTTCCCTTGTCGTAATTGATGTTCAAACAAAATTGTTTCAAATATGTGGACCATTTATGATGATGATCATTTTTCAACTTCCCTTGTGTCTGTATGAACTGTAGGGGTCAGTGGTCTATGTGGATGACCTTTTCCTTCACCATAATGTAATTATTCCATTATCGACAGAACTAAATAATATAATACATCTCTTTGTCACAAGTGGGATACTTTTACACAGTATCTAAAAGTGCCTCACTGTGATATGCCACTAGATGCCCCTTCTAGGTAAGAACTGCACCAATAGCATAGTCTAAGTTGTCCATCTCAATTTCAAATTGTTATTGGAGGTCTAATAATTTGGGCACTATTGTATAGTAGGGGTGATGCTTCAACTTGAAAAACACCTTATGTTTGGATTTAGACCAAAATAACTTCGCTTTCACTCCTTCCTTGGTGACTTGACTCAAAGGCCAAGTGATATGAGAGAATACCAACATGAACATGTGATAGAAATTAGTAAGACCTAGAAAGATGTAGAGCACTCTTAGAGTGGTTTGCACTAGCCAATAACGAATAAATTATATCTTGGTGGGATTCACATGCACACCTTTCTCATTAATGGTATACCCCAAATATATAACTTGGGTCATACAAAAAGTGAATTTCTCAAAATTGGCACATAATTTGTGTTGTTGCAAAGTGTGGAGGACATGTTGGATATGCTATATGTGCTCTTCCCAACTATGGATGAAGATTAGGACATCATTAGGTACACTACCATGAATGAGTTGGTAAAAGGTTCCAAGATGTTGTCCATCAACCACATGAAGGTTGTGGGGTCATTTGTCAACCGAAAATGCATGACCAACCGTTGAAAAAGACCATAGTTATTTTTGAAGGCAAACTTCCATATATCAGTGGGTTCAATTCATACCTAGTGATACCCAAACTTCAAGTCAATCTTGCTAAAATATTTTTCCCCATTAGGTTTGTCCAAAAGGTCATCAATCCATAGAATTGTATGTCTATTCCAGATAATGATCTTACTCAATGCTTAATAGTGAATACAAAGTCCCCAGGTGTTGTATTTCTTTTATACCAACATGATTGGGCTCCAATAGGGTGATGAACTTGGACTAATGTACCATTTCTACAATAGCTCCTTAATCGGCCTCTTAATTTCATCATTCTCTAGAATAGAGCATCAATAAATCGGTCGGTTGGGTAGAAACACGCTTAGCTTCAAATAAATGTAGTGCTTGACTTGACAGTGTAGGGGTACCCCTATGGGTGAGGTGAATATTTCCCTATACTCTTCCACGACCCTATCCATTTGTTGTTGCCACGCTGAGGAGCACTATTTGGAGGCTGTGGATGGGGCCACAGTCTTCGTCTCACCTTGAGGTTGAGTCATAAGGAAGAAAAAATTCCTACTATGGGAAATGATCTTACTATATTCCTTCACTGAGATCAAATAGAAAGTAATAGGCAGTGGTACCTCCAATATCATGTACAACTTATTTCCCAATGAAATAATGAAAGTGCAAGGCCTAGACTCATACACATCATGATGCTTCCATAAGTATTTTTGGCCTAATAATACATCACAAATTTCAATAGTGGAAACATCACACAATACCTCATCTATGAAGGGATTGATGTTGTAGGGAAGGTGACACTATTGGCTGATGCAAAGATCTTTCCCTTGGTGAAGCCACCGGATGGTGTACAACTGCTAGTGTGGTGTAGTTAGTAAGCCCAACTACTTTATGAACTCTACTGAAATGAGGTTATTTTAGCTTCCATTTTAGATAATGAACTATAGTGGATAACCCACCACCCAAATATGTGAGTGGAACAATCGCTCCCGCTCCTTTGGATCTTTAGGCTCAATCCTCTAGATTGTGATCGTGACAGCAGTGGTACTAGGCTCTACATCAATAATCTTCTTCCTTTCTTCATTCACCTTGTTAGTTTTTGAGGTAGATTCAGGACATGCATCTGATCTTAGCTCGACACTCAATTGTGTTGTGAATGGGGCTCTTATGGAGCTGGCACCATTTCCATGTGTCCTTCTTAGTATTCATGGTGTTGATCTTTTCTTACGACCTTGACAAGTTGCCTTGGGATTCCCTTGCTTGGCTTTATCCTTTGTTTTGTGATTTGGGTCGCCTTTCCTTTGCTTCAGATTCACATATCCAAAGTATTTCCTCTTTTGTTCAAATAACTTCTTGATCTTGATAATGTATCGATAGGCCATTCCAGCCGAGTAGTTGTCTAGGAAATTCATCTCCCCCTAGATGTACTTGTGTAGACAGTCATGATACTTGAGTACCAAATTTCACTCAAAATCCTTAATACCCAACTTTATGCAAAGGGTATGAAAAATATTTGTGAACTCAGAAACATCTTGGTACATTCACTACCATAGTGTGGTCCACAATGTATTTAACTTCATAGCTCCCGACAGGGTAATATTGTTCTTTGATGGCATCTCGAAAGGAATCTAAGTGGGTGTGGATGAAAGCAATGCGGATTTCCTCTCATAATTTTGTTCATAGTAGGTTTCCCACTAGTCCTTGACATGGGGGGTGACTTTAAGGAGTGAAAAAGTAGTATTTTCCCAATCGGAAAAGTTGTGAACTCAAAGATATCCTTCTGACATATTTAACCATATGTCTACAATATATGCATTTATATAGTCACAAAATATGGGAATCTCAAATTCAAATTGTACCTTAAAAGGAGTGGCACCTCAATAGTGGCTACTAGATGAAGAGGCATTTTTAGTGGGTAGTCTCCAAAGGATCTTAGCAACGTTATCCATCATGGCATTCCTACGCAGCTGGAGGACTTCCTGGAGCAATATTTTGGAAGGATATCCTACTCCCTAGTATTTGTTTGCTTCCGCCATGTGAGGTCATTGCGGTTTGTGAGCCTAGTCTAGCAAAGGTTCAACCAATCGAAGACCTAACTTCTTATACCCTGACCTCGTTGGGGACATGCAAGGAAAAGAAGAGAAAAAGAAGATCGCTTTGATACCACTGATCCAAACATATGTAGGAATGAAAAAAAATAATATATAAACATAAACGTAGGGTTTTAGCATAAATAAAGCTTCATTTCATTAATATTAAATAATTGAAATATGCTTACATACATAATGGAAATAAACTAGCTTGGGCAACAGTAACTTATCTCTTAGAAGATATATGGTGGCTACATGACTCTGAACTATGTTAAAATGAGGTTCAAGGAAATTTTTATTATTTAACAACAAACAAAAACCATAAACAAACAAAATCCTAACCTCAGGAGATGAAACACCAAGAGTTTGTGGGCCACGTTGGCGTTATTTAGGTAGCCAAATTCTCAGGGTCATAACTTGGTCATATGATCTCTGTTTGGTGTGCATGATACCTCATTTGAAAGATATCTCCGACTACTACAAGATTTACCATAGGCCATGCCCTATTTTGGACCTCAAAAAAACGTTGTTTAAGGGGTCAAAACAACTGTTGAATTTGAGGACACAGAAAACGGCTAAAAACAGTAAATGTTGCTATAATCAAGGAAACGAACGAAACTGACTGGAGTTCTAGGTGGAATAGGAAATTGGCCACCAATAGCCACTTACATCACAATGGTAAACTAATAGTTAGCAATAGACAAATCGATTGTTAGATTATTTCCTTGGCAAGGACTAATAATGATTCCATAACCATATTTATGTTTAATTAATAAGCACATAAAATCTTAATACTTACAATAAAATTACAATATAACAATTTTATTCGACAAGGATATCCACCCTGACCTTACCATGGATATTATTAACTTGTAAATATATTTTTTTACAATACCATGAAAAACCATAACTCATTTTACAATAAAAAATTACAACGTAAAATATTTTAGACATTATATGCAGCATTGATTACATAGAGTTCAAATTCCACATCATATGGATGGTGGGAGAGAGATAGAGAGAAAATGAGAGATAGAGACAGCGGTACGGGGGGTGTCAAGGAGAGAGTGAGGAGATAGTGATAGAGATGTAGGGAGGAGAGAGAGTGATGGTTATGGGGGGGAGAGAGAGAGGAATCAAGAGAGAGAGGAGAGGAGGGAGAGGAGAGAGGGAGGGAGAGAAACATTAAGTTGAAAGGGGAGAGAGATGGAAGGAAGAACATATATATAGAGAGGTGGAGGTAGGGAGAGACAAAGTGACAAGGTAGATATGGAGAGAGAGGGAGAGAGGAGAGGCATGAGAGAGGGAGATGGGCAGGGTAGAAAGGGGAAGAGAGAGAAGGAGAGAGGGAGGGAGATAGTGACAGAGTTGGAGAGTAGAGAGAGAGATAGAGATGGGGAGATAAAGGGAGAGAGGGGAAGTATTAGAGAGAGTACTTGAGAGAGGGATGGAGAGAGTAGAGGAGGGAAGAGAGAGAGAGGGAGAGAGATGGATCCAACCTAGGTATGGTATGTCTCCATAAAAACTAGCCTAGATCCATCTTAACCCTAGACCTATCAAGCACCGAGAGGGATCAAATCTCTTTTCAGTTTGAAATAGGTTTGCATCTTAAGTGATTTAATCCCTCTCGTGGCTTGATAGATTCAAGGTTAATACAAATCTACGTTGGGTAAGTTCAAATTAAATACCATCAAAATTTTAACATAATATAAATATAAAAAATAACAATTCACTTGTTGTCAGTTTCTTATATTTCTTTTCAAAAAAATAATAAAATAAATACTATATAGATTCTATTGTAGAAACAATTTTGATATGAAAATTCTACCTATGAGTTCAAAATGACTAATAATTTAGAAAATTGAAGCTTTCATTTCTTTACCCTCACACACTTAAAGATATTAACTATAGATATTAGTTATAAATTTATTATATGCCTATCTAAACCTACATTCAAAAATATATATACTAATACCTAAACTTCTCTTAATCCTTCAAATAAAAAATAAATAGGAGATGGAATCTTCCTCATGAAGAAATAAGATGGGTAATTCAACTTCACAAAGTTTGTTCACTCAATCTCTTTCAAAATATGACCTTTTTTTTTACTATTTATTTATCAATGTCTAGCTTTTGAATTATTTTTACTATTTACGAGTCCCTTCCTTTCCAGGGACTATAGAATTCACTTCAGAGTCAAAGTGAAACAATTTTGTATTATTTTTCCAAGTTTTGGCAACTTGAACGAAAGTTTTGGGAAAAATGTTGAATATTTCTATTTTTCTATAAATTTAAAATTAATTTTCCAATTCATGGAAATCGTATTTGCAATTTTCCATTGGATGAGCGAGCCTTAATGAGACATGATTCCCATCGAGAAGGTTGAATTATTTATGGTATTTGTGAGTGCCTTACAAATCATTTTAAAGCTAAATAAAGTCTAATTTTTTGAGTGGCCATTCTGTAAGTGAGTTCTTTGACATTGAGATTGAATGTTTTCTTTGAGCAGGTCATTTATGTAAGACGGGGGTTTGGGTGGGGGGGGGGGGGATTTCCTCGGTTAGTAATATGGCACTGGAAGTAGGGCAAGCATTTCTAGTTCCTTTATAGTTTATTATTTCATTTTAAACTAATTTCCATTTAAAACGTTTATAGATTTAGTTGTGCAGGAGAAAAATTACATAGAGTTGTAAATCTGTGCATACTGATGTATGGAGGACAGGATATGTGCCAGAGAATGGGGGTGCAGAGGGAAATTCATGTTGTAGACAAGAAATTAATTTTACTACCAACAAAATAATTGATTCGTAATGTTTTGTGGATCAACGTGATATGTACGATTTTCAAAACTAGAAACAACGATTTATAAACTAGAAATAGTGAATCTTGGTATTCAAGGTTTTCGAATACTATGTTCATTTGTGATTTCACATTTGTGGATTTAATACTTATTACTATTACGAAATATTAAATTAAGTTTTTTGTTAATGCATGTGAGCAATTAGTGTTGTGTGGGAGAATAGGTGTATTAAACAAGGAACATATACATTCTTCCACAATGTTTTGCTCCTCCTTCTGGACAAACCATAGAGCGAACTTTATTTCACTTAAATGAAGTGTCTCTTTTATGTGTGTGAGAAAGAAGTGTTGTGTTGGAGAACTAGTGTGCGGGGATAGGATTAGAAACCTTAATTCATAATGTAGCAGAAACTTTCATTCAGAGTGTTGCAGTCTTTGACATAAATCTCCCATCAACAAATTTCTTCCACAAACCCATTCTCTCGAATTCTTCCAAATACTATGTGCATTTGTGATAATACATTTATGAATTAAATAATAATTATTGAATATTTGATTAAGTGTATTTTTAATGCATGTTATGAAGAGGTGTTTTGTAGGAAATCAAGTGTGCAGAGCAAGGAACATAAACTTTTCCGCATAATGTTCTGTCTGTTTGTATGCACTCAATATTATTGAATTTCATAACAAGAGGATGTTGTTATGGGATAATATTAGAAAACTCGAAAAATTACATCTTTTAAGAAATATGTAAACATTTTATATGTTTAATTTGGCATTGAAATTCCACATGTTATCGTGAGTATGCATAAACAATAATGGGAAACTCAAAAGAATGTTGATTTAATTAATGCTTTTTCTAGATGTTAAGCTTAATTTCAAATAAAATTTAATTGTCAAAAAATCTTGTGGAACTTATGAACTAGTTTATAGTTATAAGTCTTATCAATAATTTTAATAAATAGTCATCATTTGGATTAAATGAGTCTGCAAAGCAAGGAACAAAAATATTCTTCCACAATGTTCTATCCTTGTGGATAAATATTCCATTGACAATTTTTCTATGCATCTCCCTCTTGCTAATATTGACTTCTAGAGCAAGAAAATGTTGTTAAATGTTAAGAAAAAAATGGAACATGCAAATGCTAAAAAAAATAATTTCTTTAACAAATATGTAAACATTTAATATGATGCATTTTCCATTTAAATTCTAGGTGTTATCATGACTATGCATTAACTGTGATGGGAAATTCAAAGGAAACTTTGATACATTGTGTGACCCCCTCACTTCCTCGTTTCTTCATCTGCACCTTGACACTTCACAAAATGTATCAAAACTATGTAGATCCAAGTTAACTGTATCCCATGCCCTCTCATTTATGTAAGCGACCTATAATTGCATTGATTTTGGCATCAATGGGTAGAGAAATAACATAATACTGATACAATCTGAATGATATGCTAGAAGATGACCTGTGCATGTGCATATTTAGTGAATTAAATGTTGGAAATAATGATATTTAATAGTAAGAGTTTTTTTGTTAATCATATATACAAGTTAACTTTAATCATGAGTTATTTGCAATATTTCTGTGACAATGAACAACAAAATTGGTGATATGAAGTTATTAGCACGCAACGCACAAGTGATTATCACACACACACACACACACACACACATATATCCATGCTATCACGATATTGGTTAATGAGGATAGAAATTAGGATGATAAAAAAACTAACACAGACACACACATATCCATGCTATCACGATATTGGTTAATGAGGATAGACATTAGGATGATAAAAAAACTATATGCTAGCTTTATCTCCGATACAAATATTTTGTAGCATGTTTTGCATGAAAAGTAATAGTAGTGGTCCCCATATAGGGAAATGAGTTAGCAAGCATTTGAAATAGCTAGTAGAGTGATGAAGAAAGTTATTCATAGATATACAAATAATAGTTTTTCTCATATCAATAGGAAATTTCACTTATTGACTGTCTATTCACTCTTTGTAGAATGTGTTTTAGAGTTATAAGTATTTTTAGATATTGTAATTCCTTGCATAAACTAAACTCTTACCAAAGCTGATGCTGCAGAAAATAACATCCTAAAATTTCAATTTTGTATGAATGATGCATTTAATTATTGTATGAAAATCATGAAATTATGAATATAAGTCCCTTAGGATATAGTATTATCTCACCAATGATGACAAATCATGGTTCATGAAGTGGTGTGTCATGAAAAGGGGATAAGTAGTGTGATATTTCTTGTTATCAAGAGGTATAGGCTGGAAATGCCATTCAAGATCGTTTAGAAATTGAGATGTGATCATACAAGATGTTAACTATGGAATAAACTATTAAGTCATGATTGGTGGCATTAGTCTGGGAATACATTAATGTATCCTAATAGATTCTTGTTCATTATTTCATATTATGGTCAAGGTCAATTATTATCTGTGTTCAAAGATTTGGGTCTTGGGATACATTATATGATGGTTAATTAATTGATTCATAAGTACTGTTGCATGTGAGGTAGGAACGTGGAAGAAATTTCTTGGTAATGTATGCATATGTAAAGAATACCTCGAAAGAGAGTCTATGTTCCTTAGCCTTTTCTACTAACTCGAATGTGTTGGTTGTTTATTTTGAATGAATTGTAATATTTATTTCTCTTTGCATTCAAATTTTTGAATTTTTCATTGTGTGTTATCTTAGAATTTATGTTACCAACATCAAATGAATTGAATGCATTGAACATAAATCTACTAGAATAAACTATTAATTCATGGTTTTTGACATTAATCCAAGGACACTTTAGTTTATCGCGATAGCTTTTTGTTTGGTATTTCATATTATGATCAGAGCCAATCCTTGTCTATGTTCAAAGATTTGGGTTAAGTCTTGTGTAGGAGGTATGGAAGAGGTGTGTGAGGGAATGTATGTGAAGATATATAATATTTTGAAAGAAATTTTATATACCTTGCTCTCTACAGTTACATTGAACATGTTGTGATAGTTAGATTTGCAACATAGTGTTATGAAACCAACTAGAGAAAAAGATAGAAAAGATAGATCAACGCCTTATAATTCAGCCTCTTCGAGGGGGCAACCTCCTTTACATTACATACATGAACAATTCTTCGATGATACAAATGAAAAAACCTCCTTTCTATATAAGGGAGTCTATGGAGTCACAATATAACCCAGCTGACCTAACAATAATAATATAAAGCCACAAAAATAACAATAGAGGGATTCTATGGGGCATAGGAATAACAATATGGGGACAATAGGGGCACGAAAATATTAATAAGGGGTACAACTACAATAGCAATGGGGTAATCACTAGTATTATAGGGAGCCAACATGCCCCTCTCCTTCAAAAAAGTGTTGTCCTCAACGCTTGAGTAGTTCTGGCTACTTTTGTATAAAATTCTCATCCTCCCATGTGGAATCTTCAGCAAATAAGTTCTTCCACTTGATAAGATACTCTGAAATTGATCGATTTCGTAGCTGTTGAGTTCTTTTTTCTATGACTTCTTTTGGTTCCAATATAATTTTTCCTTCCTCGTCAAGTTCTGGCAATATTGTTTGAACTGGGAGCTTATCTCCTATAACCTTCTTTAAACATAAAACATGGAAAATTGGGTGCAATAGAGAAGCTGCAGGAAGCTCCAATTTGTATGCCATAGTACCAATCTTTTGCAACACCTTGTCTGGACCATAATACTTTGGTGATAATTTATTATCCTTCTTAGCTTGCTTGAGGGACATTTTCTTATATGGTTGTAGCTGTGGGAATACCTAATCACCTACATCGAAACTTCTTTCACTACGATGTTGATTTGCCTGTTGTTTCATTCTATTCTTTGCCAACACGAGGTTATCCTTTGAGAGTTGGAGGACTTGTTGTTGATGTTCGATGTTATGTTCCACTACTTGAACCTTAGAATTTTCTCTTAAATATGATGTGATGGATGGTGGTTGATACCCATAAAGTGCCATAAATGGGGTCATTTTTGTTGTTGTATGGAAGGAAGTGTTATACCGCCATTCAGCCGGAGGCAACCATTTGACCCATTGTGTCTGTTTATCAGATACAAAGCAACAAGATATCCTTCCAAACATTTGTTTACTATCTCAGTTTGCCCATCAGATTGAGGATGATAAGATGAGCTATGAGCTAACTGAGTACCAAGACAAGAAAATAATTTTGTCCAGAAATTTCCAGTGAAAATGGGATCTCTGTCACTTACAATAATCTTTGGGTTTCCATGTAGCTTTTGAATTGTTTCCATAAATGCAGTAGAAACTGTACTGGCTTTAAATGGATGTGATAATGCACAAAATGGTGCATACTTGGTAAGTCTGTCAACTACCACCATGATGACACTCTTCCCTCAGACTTGGGTAAACCTGTGATAAAATCCATTGAAACCTCCTCCCAACGTTGGCTTGGAATGGATAAAGGTTGTAATAGACCCGGGGTCTTAATTCTTTCCACTTTATTTTGTTGGGAAACCAAACATTCCGCCATGAACTTTTGAATATCCGATTTAAGGCCATCCCAAAAAAATTCCTTCCTAACCTTGTGGTAAGTTTTTAAAAATCCTGAGTGCCCTCCTAAGGGAGAAGTGCGCAATTCCATAAGAATCTTTTGTTTGAGTTGGGAATTCTTACAGAGGTATAAGCGATCTTTGTACCATAATGAACCATTTTTCTAGCTAAATGTATCAGATGTACTGGAATCTTGTTGTAACTTTCGAATAAGTGCCCACACTTCTTCATCATTCTTCCATTCCTCCCTTGCTTTGTTTATCTGATTTGGTTGGATAATAGAAATGGTGCTCAACAATTCTTCCACATCCTCATCCTTTCTTGAGAGTTCATCTGCCACCACATTTTTCTTTCCTTTTGTAGATGATTTCAAAGTCATAACCCAACATCTTTGTGACCCACTTTTGTTGCTCTTTAGAGTATAATCTTTGTTCTAAAAAGTATTTAAGGCTCTCATGATCTGTCTTTACCTTGAAGTGTCTTCCCATTAGGTAGGGTCGCCATTTCTTAAGTGCATGGAGTATTGCCAACATTTCCTTCACATAAATAGCTTTGTGTAAAAACTTTCCCTTTATTAGATGGATTTCAAAAGCAATGGGTCTTTCATCTTGCATTAAAACAACACCAATTCCATTTCCTAAAACATCACATTCCACAATAAAGGTTTTTG
>APFE031467033.1:261225-291499 GCA_000404065.3 Pinus taeda
GGAGATTTCCATTCCTTAATAGCTTTAATTTTACTAGGGTCTACCTTAAATCCTTCATGAGATACAATATGACCCATATATTCCACCTCTTGTACTCCAAAGAAACATTTGGATCTTTTTACATATAATTGTTTCTCCTCCAATAGTTGTAGGACCCTGTCAACATATTCAACATGATCCTTCCAAGACTTGTTGTAGATTAGTATATCATCAAAAAATACTAACACAAATTTTCTAAGGAAGGGTTTGAAAATGGAATTCATCAAACCTTGAAATGTAGAAGGTGCACTGGTAAGACCAAAAGGTATAACCAAAAATTCATAATGACCCTCATGAGTTCTAAATGCTATTTTCAGAATGTATTTAGTCTTCATTTTGATTTGATGATATCCTGAATGAAGATCCAACTTGGTGAAGTAAATTGATCCATGTAACTCATCGATGATAGGAATGAGAAATTTATCATTAATAGTGAGCTTGTTGATCTCCCTATAATTCGGACACATGTGCCATGATCCATCCTTCTTATGCACCAATACTACTAGAGTAGAGAAAGAACTTTGACTAGGTTGAATTATACCAGCCTCTATCATTTTTGCAACCATACGTTCAATTTCACTTTTTTGGGCATAGGGATATCTGTACAGCTTGATGTTTGGAGGAACACTTCCTGGAACCAAATGAATAGCATGATCACGATCACGAATAGGTGGGAGAGCTTTGGGAGTCTCAAATACCTTGGAATGATTGTCCAAGACTTTTTAGAGATCTAGAGAAATAGATGATTTCGATGTGGGAACCTTTAGCGAACATAATTGCGCAATTGCACCTCATTGTTCCTTCTTTAGAAGCTTTTTCATATTGTTAGAGTTGATTATCTTTCCCATTTTCCCTACAATACCCCTTAATTCAACTTCCTTTCCTTCCGCACAAAATTTCATGAAAATTTCTTGAAAATTAAAAGCTACAGTACCCAAGGATTGTAGCCATTGGACTCCTAGTACAACATCAACACCACCCATTGGAATGGAAAGCATTGGGCTATTCAACACATATTCTCCCATGGATAGCTTGATATTATGGAACTTTCCAGAGAAATTTATGGTTCCTCCACTTGCAACCATCACTTGACACTCTGGTGCTGGATATAGGAAGCAATTCTATTCCTTTGCTATCTTACAGTGAATAAAATTATGGGTACTTCCAATTCAATCAACACTATTACTTTTTTCTTCTTGATATGTCCTTCTATCTTGATAGTTTGAGGAGTGGAAATTCTATCCAATGCATTACAAGATATGGTTGGATTCATTTCTTCTTTATCTAGGGTTTGTTCCTCGAGTATATCCTCTTATTTTGACATTTCTTGTTCATTTTGTTTCTCCTCTTCACAATCTATGTAGAATAATTTATTCTTAGCACACTTATGACCTTTAGTGTATTTTCTATCACAACTGTAACAAAGCCCTTTTACTCTTTTTTCTTCCAATTGTTGTGGTGTCAACCTTGTAGGTTATGGAAGGCTAGGGGAAACAACACTTCCATCTTTATAGTTGTGAGTGGTAGGATTCCTAGTGTCCATAATTTTTCTTTCCATTTTTCTTTCTAACCTGAATGCCTTCTCCAATGAATCAAGTTCCCAAAGGCAAACTTCGTGTTGGATATTATCCTTTAAGCTCCCTATGAACACATCAATCCTATGCTCCCCTGGAATATATTTTACCCTTATGTTCAGTTTTTGGAAGTCCTCAATGTGCTCCATCATTGAACCCTTTTGTTTGAAATTTATCAATTGGCTAAAAAAGGTGTTTCTTTTTGTATCCTCATAATGTGCTATCATTTCTTCCATAAAAATTGCCCAAGTGATAATTTGTTTACAAGAGCAAAGCCATCGATACCATACAAACTGATTTGGTTGCAAATATAAAGTTCTAATACGTACCTTTTGTGTGTTTTGCACATTATGGAGATAAAAAATTGCTCCATCTGTAGTATCCATGTTCCAGGATCCTTGCCATCAAACTTCCTCATATCGACTTTTGGAACATGGTGGGTCTTCAATCCAACATTAGAGTCTATGAAATCATGATTAACATTTATTTTGTTCTCATCATGAGTTTCCTTTACTACCCTTTCACGATTAGTGACCATTTCTTGTAGCAACGTATTCAAATTATTCTTCAATTCTTCCATCTTATCGTCCATTCCATTCATCTTAGCATCCAAGCCATTCATCTTAGCTTCCATGCCATCCATCTTAGCTTCCACGCCATCCATCTTAACTTGCATTCCATTCATATTAGCTTCCATGCCATCCATCTTAACTTGCATGCCATTCATATTAGCATCCACAACATTCATCTTGGCTTCATTTACCTTTAGTGAGAATGAAATTTGTTGTACTTGGTCTTGTAATTTTTATATATCATGTTGCATTTCTTCCTCTTCTTCACGAGTCATGCTAGAGGTTTCAGGTTGCTTACTAGGTGTTTCCATTTTCTTTCTTCTGGGAATTAATTAATGCTAATAATTCTTCACTAT
This sequence comes from Pinus taeda, assembly GCA_000404065.3. Classification (NCBI taxonomy): domain Eukaryota; kingdom Viridiplantae; phylum Streptophyta; class Pinopsida; order Pinales; family Pinaceae; genus Pinus; species Pinus taeda. The sequence continues at coordinate 263,767 of APFE031467033.1, forward strand.
TCCCTTTGAATTCCTTCAAACTAATTTTTCAAACCAATCTCATGCAAAATTTGAAAACAACTACACACCTTTTTTTCACTTTGTAAGAGCTTGAAATTGAATCTATTTTATCTCTCTAACTACAGATCTCAAATATCTAAAATCTCTTCTTGCGGTAGACCTTTGGGTCCTCTTTCTAACCCCACAAGTCTGATCAATATTGGATTCTCCAAGGAAGAGTTATGCCAAATCTCCCATGGTGACCTGATTATAGACTAGTTTAGTAGAGTGAACTTGTATGACATGCCGTGTGTCATTGTTTCGACCTTAGTATCTAAAATTGATACACAGAAAACTGTAGGTCATCCTCTTTCTGAAACTTCTTACTAAATTTCAATCCAATGTTCAAAAGAAAAGTTATGATGATTTTCCCCAGATCACCTGATTTGAATGTAATTCGGGAGTGCGAAAACCCTAACTTCGTCAGATCACATCTCTGCAAATATAGCGAGACAAGCTCTAAAATTGAGAAACGAAGTTCAAAATGACTTTGGCTCAAATGGGTTTTCCTTGTATCTTCTAAAACATCACAGAAAACAATTTATAGCGAAAATTCCACGATGACCTGTTTGGAGTAGAAAAAATCTAGAATCCAAAGCTCTGATACCAAATGTTAGGAAACTACCTCACAAAAATATAGTAAAGATAGATCAACACCTTAGAATTTAGCCTCTTAGAGGGTGAAAACTCCTTTACATTACGCAAATGAACAATTATTGGATGAAACAAATGACTAAACCTCCCTTCTATATATAGGAGTCTAAGGGGTCACAATATAATCAAGCCGACATAATAGTAATAACATAAGGGCACAAAAATAACAATAGCGGGTTTTTGTGGGGCATACTAATAACAATATGGGGACAATAGGGGCACAATAATAACAATAAGGGATACAATGACAATAGTAATGGGGAATCACTAGTATTATAGGGGCCTAACAAATTCCAACATCACCACTCACTCCAACAAGACCTCATAGTGCCACACCATCCAACCATACTCACATTCCATCATTGTGTTGTTGGTGCTAGACTCGCCAACATGTCAGGGGATGTCCATGGTAAGAAGTCCCAACTAGACCTCAGACCATTCGGAGTAGGAGTCCCAACAGTGGGTAGTAAAGCAATGCCTTGACTACGATAGCGCGCAGAGGTAAGTGTGATATCTTTGTCAGAAGCAAGTGTGTGGCCTTGTAGCAATTCAAGTGAGATGCATGGGGGTTCTAACACATGGAGGGGAAAAAGAAGTGTGCCCCTTAGAAACCTGTAATACTACGCAACCTGAAAGGAACACACGAGTGAAATCACATCACAAGTTGGAAAGTAGAATAATCCACAATCCAAAGTGATGGGTTAAACCAACAACACATATGCAACAAGATTCATACAATTGCATAAGAAATAGTTCTTACACAAATGTGTAAGTTAAATAACATACATTGCTAAAGAAACTAGAATATTCCAACTACAATAAAAACATATGCATGAAAATGTGTTGGCTCTATTATATATTATTAAGTGAAAGTTCCATCCATACATACACCATTAACAACCACTAGCCCCAATAGTGGAACATCACATTCAACACCGTCTGCTCCTCAAAGAGATGTACTCTCTCTACACTGTGGAGAAGTCAAGGCTCGTCACAATACTCTCCAAGTCTTCTTGTTGGGAACGGGTTCTCCCAAGAGAAAATTTTGGGGCTAAAAGCCCATGTTATGGGGAAGAAGGCCCTAATTTTGTAATAAAAATGTAAATCGTCTGCATTTTGTGGTCACGGAACACGAAGAGGTCAAAGGGTTGTCTGCCCTTGTTTTGTGAAGTCTCATGTCGGCTATAAAGATCTACCCATTGTCCATGGACCATGGGATTGTATAAAAAGGGAGTCTTAGAAGAGTCTAAGAGAGGAGTAGTAAGTAATGGAAGAAGGATTTTGGGGTAAGAATTTCTAAGTGTTCTTGAGTCCTAGCGTAGGTAGAGGCTTTGCATCTGAGTGCACAAAGGCCTAGGGTGGAAGTATGTAGCTGAGTGCACGGACCCTTGCAGCTGTGTGCGCAAGGCGGATAGAGTCTGTACTGAACTTGAGATATCAATAAAGAGAATTACTCTACAATAATTGTGTATTTTGTATCTCTTTAATGCATCTAATTATATGATGTTACGATTTGGGTTTACATTATAATGCTTATTTGATGCGCGCATATATTTGATTATATCTGTTAGTTGAATGCAAGCAAGAGTAAATGATTAAGCAAAGGTATCAGTAAATGCCTGGTAGATTAGGTAACACTTAAGATAACTTGGGAACTTATACAGTAGCATAGTCGTAGAGGCACGTAAATTCCTGGACCTTAGTTTAGGGTTGTGCGAAGATTAGTCGAGTACCTTTGCGGAGGTACTGAAGGATGGAAGAGAAGGAACATCGATAAGCCCTAAAGGCTTATCGATTTGCATGAAGGTAGAATCAAGAAGTATAGATCGACATCACGACCATCTCATGGTGCGAAAGCTTGGTTCCTGCATCCCCCCATACTGCTTCAGGTGAGACTTCGGTCCACGCTCCGCGGGCTAATGCCAAAAGGGCTAGTAGTGTAGGGAATTTCTTGGATGACTAACGCTAAACCTGGGTCAAGGCCCATCAAGCCAACAAATGGTTTCATTGCTGGGACTAGGATCTACAGGAGAGATGTGTGATGTCGTATCAATGGAATCCAACTAAGAAATAAATTGAAACCTGGTTAATTAGAAAGATCCACAAATTCGTGGTGCAAGAAAACAAGAACCCACGATTGATGAAAGAACAATGGTTGGAGAAATACCTGTACACAGAAATATATGAAATCTTCTTTTGTTCCTTCCCAGTTGAGTTATATAAGTGGATCGTGAAGTTGGAAGATGGTCAAGGAAGGTGGAGACTTGACAAGCGGTCCATACCTCTGTCAATTACAACAAGGTAGAGCGATGCTTCTTCAAAGGACCGTGAGGTAAGTATTTAAAATCACTGAATACTTGAATTAAGATGCTCTTGTGTGAACAATGGATTATGCGGTTACCTTAATGTTTGGAGCTACGCAAAGTGGAAAACATTTCAGGGACGGAGGAAGAAAAGGTCTTGAATATAGCCCACTAATCAGACTCCCTTTAAGTGATGATGAAGGGACACCACAAATTTCTCCAATGAGTGCTAGTCAGTCGATAAGATGAGGGTTCCCACGAATACCTACCTACACTGCCTCCACCCTCATCACATCCATCCACACCACCTCCATCCTCACCTCCACCGCTCACCCCATCACCCACACCACTGCCACCTCCACTGCTCAATATGGAAAACTCAATAAAACTACCTGTATTCAAGGGCATAGGGAATGAGGACCCTGACCAATTTTGGTTCATCAATGACGTTGTATGGGAAGGTCAGGGCATTGCATATGATCACATGAAGAAGGTGATGTTGGTTAGTGCTTTGTAGGATTGCGCACTAACCTGGTACATCAAGTACTCTAATGACAACAAGGCAGCTATGTTGGAAGAGATCCAGACCGCACTGAATAAATAATTCAGTAGGCCAAATTCTGAAGGGCAGTCGATTGTGGGATTCAAGGAAATCATGATGAAACCAAGGGAGACCCCTTGGGAGTTAGATCAGAGATTGAAGTGTAAAATCCACAAATTCAAATGAATTTAATGGATGGGTAGCACCGCAAGTGGTTTGTGGCTTGGCTCCTACCTCACTTGAGGTTTGTGTTGTCATAATAGAAGATTACGACTTGGGTGGAAGCCTTGGAGATTGCAATGAGACTGCATGAAACACTGATGAAAGATCTAAATCTGGGGGTTCAGCAGATTCATGCACAGTTGCAAAACCTTTGTCTTGAAATGCAAAGTCTAAAATAGGATAGAACTGCTTGGCACGAGGCACGTGAAGAGGTTTGGTGCATAAAATGCAAGGGCTAGGGGCATGACAAGGATCATTGCACAATTTTCACAAACTACATTGCAGAAGGAGGACCAATGTCTACGATTAGAGGCTGAAGTAGAGCCAAGTGCAGGGCCTGAAGTATGGTGTACTATATGTTAGGTAGCAGGGAAGTCCCTATCAATATGTCAATCAGTAGGTCACGATGAGCACAATTGTTGAAGTTACAAATTGATGATGGATAGGACACACACATATAGAATGCAGACGGAAAAGCAGCCTCCAAACCAAGGCATTGGAGGAACGCGAAGTGAATATCAGGGATGCAACCAAGGCCGAGGTGAAGGAGGGCCTAGGAGATGTTAAGGAAAGCTAATTTGTTACAATTATGGAGGCCCAGTACACTATGTGAGGGACTGTTTGAATCTGACGAGATTTTCATGCCGCTACTGTACTCAGTTTGACCATGTGACTTAGGATTTCCCAATATTTTTGGCTAAGATTCACGAAAAGGAGGCGCAACCTCCACAACCAACACAGAACCTCTAGATGATGAGGGATGATCCTTGCGAGGAAGACCCTAAGCTAAACATTATGTTGTGGAGCGGAAACACGACTGGGGAGGATAAAGGGAAGCAACCTGTAGAAAGTGTATGGGCCCGCAAAGCATCAGAGAAGGAGACTGTATTTGATTTGGAGTGTGCAAAAGAAACATTATGGAAGTGAAGAAAAGATTCACTGAGGCCTCTACCTCCAGAAGTCAGAAGAAACAAGTTGAAGAAATGGACCTGTCCATGCTTACCACGTTCTTGGAGACCTGCATGAAGCTAGTTTGTGACAATAAGGTTGTGAAGGGCCTCCAGGAATTGATCAATCTGTGCACTGGTAAGGATAGTGCTCTCTGATACAATTAAGGATGGTGAATCAGCAAAAAATTATCGCAATGGGGAGGCTGCAAGGGGTCATGGTTGACATTGAGGGTGCAAGTGCGCTAGCATATTTTGAGGTAATAGAGATTGTGGGTGATAGCAATCCCTACCCTGTGCTCCTTGGAATCGATTGGGTCACTGACATGAATGGGGTAATCAACTTGAAGAAGTAGAAGATGATATTTGAAAACAAGTCGCTCCGTGTAGTGGTTCCATTGGATCCCATGGAGGGACTGCGCTATACAAAACGAGTCTTAGATTATGAAAGCGATGATGCTATGGACCAAATTTACAAGATAACGACATGAGACCAGGATTGGGTGAATCTAATAGTGGACAGATGCATTTCATGGGATCACGAAAGCTCGTGCACGTCACATTCAGATGAAGAATTGGAGCATTGGAAGAACTAGCTGTGTGAAGTCTCGATGCTGCGTTGTAATATGATGACCAAATCGCTACGCTATATGTCATCTGAAGTCAAGAATCTGCCTCATTATCATGGGCTAACTAATGTTGATTTATTTTTGGATGCATTTGAAAGCGAAGTATTGAAGAGACATTGCTTCCAAGCCGTGGACTGGGTACTATCAGCTACAACTACAAGATGGTGGGCTACGTACAAGGATAGTTTTAGTGATTAGCGAGACTATAGGAGGATGATGAGAATACGTTTTGGGTAGCCAAAAGTACAAATGACAGATAAGTATGAAGGAAGAGATGACTTGCGTAATCACCTAGCTAAAAGGAATAAGGCTTATGGCACGGAGCCTGAGCCTAAATGGGTGAATTTGTTTTGTCATACCCTGGGCATCATATCAATGAATTGGTACTTGGAAACCAAGCTCTGCCATGACATGGATGAAGTCCTGGATAATGTATGTGGCCAAGAAGCATACTCTTTCATTGATGGGTTCTTTAGGTATCATCGAATCAAAATCATGCCTAAAGATAGAAGCAAGATGACCTTTGTGACAGAATGGGAATGTTTTTAGTATATTGTAATGCCTTTTGGGTTGAAGGATGTGCTAGCAATCTTTTCACGCATATTCATTGCAACATTCAAAAACTTCATTCATAAGTTCCTGGAGGTGTACTTTGACGATTGGACAGTGTTTGGATTGGTCAAGCATCATGTGGCAAGTCTGCACTTAATGTTAGATACGTATCGAAGGTACCAGATCATGCTCAATCTGAAGAAGTGTATGTTTTGTGTCCCTTTTGGGATCCTGCTAGGGCATGTGGTGTGCAGATAGGGATTGATGGTAAACCCTATAAATACCGCAGTGAAAAATATCTTAGAGGCGCCAAGGAATGTGAAACAGTTGCACGCGACCCTAGGGCATACTGGATACTATAGGATGTTCATCAAGAGTTATGCCGATATCACCACGTCCATGGAGAAGTTGTTGAAAAAAGATGCTACGTTCAGTTAGAGTGATGAATTCCAGAAGAGCTTAGACGTGCTAAAAGAGAAAATGGTCACCACGTTAATCCTAGTCTTTCAGGACTGGAAGAAGGAATTTCACATGCATGTGGATGCCTCATGTATTGCATTGGGGGCTATGCTAACACAGGCGGCCGAGGGGGAGTTGGACCATCCTATAGTATTCATGAGCAGGAAGTTATCCAAGGCTGAGAAGAACTATTCGACTACAAAGTGCAAAGGACTAGCCATGGTATACGTGGTCTAAAATTTCAGACACTATTTGCTGGGTGGACATTTTAAGATGCATATAGATCATTATGCGTTAAAATGCCTTGTTAATAAGACTGTGTTGGGGGGGAAGATCTACAGGTGGTTGTTATTATTCTATGAATATGATTTTGAAGTTATTGTGAAGCCTAGACAATTGAACGCAGGACCAGATCATCTGTCGCGCATCAAAACATGAGAGGATCCCACTAATTTGGAGGAAGGACTACCTAACACACAGATCTTTGCAGTACACATCACCGATAGTCACTTTGAAGATATCATACAAATCTTGACAATGGGGACTGCCCCAGAAGGGTATACAAGCCAACAAAAAAAGGAGTTAGTAGTGCGCGCAACAGATGTCTTTGTCATTGCAGGACATTGTACAAAATGGGGTTAGACAAAATATTGCGATTTTATGTACCTGACTTTGAGTGAAGCAACATCTTCCGAAGGCTTATGGAGGAGCTCAAGGGGGACATTATTCAAGAAAAGAGACAACAGAGAAGGTTCTGCTTGCTGGATTGTGGTGGCCAACTCTGTATAAGGACGTGAAAGCATATTGTAGGGCCTGTGACAAATGTCAAAGGACTGGAAGGCCATCATGAAGGGATGAAATACCATTGACACTACAGGTGACATTAAAAATATTTGAGAAATGGGCGATTGAATTTGTGGTACCAATTCAGTGTCTGGGAAAGAAAACAAGTGTGTAGTACATTATCACTGTGACAAAGTACTTGACCAAATGGGAAGAGGTGCAACCTGTGAAGGACTGTACCAGTGCGATAATAGCGAAGTTTATTTTTTAATATGTATTGATGATATTTGGCTGTCCAAAGATATTGATGAGCGATCGCGGTACGCACTTCCTTAATGAAACAATCAACGCATTAACGAAAGAATTTCAGGTGTATCATCAGAAGAGAACACCTTATCACTCGTAGGCCAATGGGATGGTGGAAGCATTCAATAAAATATTGGATAGCACACTGACAAAGGTTTCCAATGCTCAGAGAAGTGAATGGGATATGTGCATACCAACGATGCTATGGACCTACAGAATGACTTGCAAGAGGTTGACTGGGCAAATGCCTTTCAGACTTGTGTATGGTGTAGAAGCTGTGATGCCAATGGAATACATTTTACCTAGTCTACATATAGTGGCACTCATAGGAATGGTAGGTGGAACCTTGGAAGAGAGGCTCGCACAGCTAGTGGAGCTTGAAGAGGACTGATTTCTAGTTGGATTCCACCAACAAGTTCAAAAGGAGCGCGAAAAAGCATTGCATGATCTACACATTAAATTGCACACCTTCCAGGTAAATGATATAGTTTTTCTATATGAAAACAAGTTTGATAAATTTCCAAGAAACTTTAGGATGCACTGGCTGGGGCCCTATGTCATCAAAGAGATTAAGGATAGTGGAGTAGTTCAATTGGTTAAGTTAAATGGGGAGCCCTTCCGAGGAAAGGTGAATGGTATCCAATTGAAGTCATACATTGGTGATCCAACTAGGTGACTATATGAAGGAAGAACAATCTTAGTGCTCCAGGCAACTAAAAGGAGGCGTTGGACTATAAACTACACTACCCGAGTCAAGGAACTATGCGATGAAGAAACTGTGTGGAATGAGGAGATGTCACAATGACCATATGAGCACATAGAAGGCTACACTACTTGGGATAAAACCATGCAGGCCAGTGGAAAGTGACCATTAAAGTCATTGTTTATGATTTGACAATGAAAAAACGGCCAAATGAAGCAGGGAGCGGCATTTAAGACAAAATATATGGGCGAGATCCTTGAAAATCTGCTGCCAATCTAGCATTAATGAACCGATTTTTGGGGCAACGGTCCGACTTGAATTTAAAGTGGTCTATAAATTACATGTGGCTACCCAACAAAAAACACTTGTAATTTTGAGCATTGAGTTGTTGAGCTCTCCAACGCATATGAACCGTGAATTCTTTGAAGCTCTGATAGGGAGTTCAGAGTTTGAGAAATTAACAAAGGAGACACAAGAACTGTTGGATAGTGTCATGTCAACACTGACAAAAACCGTAGATATTGGGGAAGCAGTGATAGCCAAAGGGGTTGTGCCAAAGGTTGCTATGGAAGTAGAGGGAACTGCTCTAGAGGTTGTAGAGATACCCAAGTCATCACGGTTGCCTAGACCAACGCCTACCCAGACCCAGGAAGGCGTGAAAGGAAATAAATAAAAGCAGGTCGCGACACCACCGGTGCACACATCACCTAGGAGAAACCTGTCGAAGGACAAGCCCACTACTCACGAAAAGGGAAAAGCCATTAAATTGGAACTGGAGGATGAAGAAATTGGCGATATCCCAATGGACAATGAGGATCTTGGGATTGACACAGAGGATGTTGAAGTTGAGGGGTCTAACCCCATTACTAGATTGCTTGAGTACATCCCTCTATGTAGGGACAAGGCCAAGGTGCCTAAGGAGATTGACGAGAGTAAGGTCACCTTATACACACCTCTGCTACTGGACAAGATTGTTTTTGAAGAACCGTGCTTGGTGCGAATTCCAATGTTGAAATTAGAGGACTGCGACTTAGCTGATACTGAGCAATTCCCTCACTTGGCGACACACTAGCTGATGCACCACGTCCTCCATAAGACCGTCGGGATGACTGCGTTGGAACCACCAAAGTGGCTCAAACGAGTGGATAAGGCAGGCTTGCTCAACCTGCTATGGGTGTCGCACTACAATCACACACCCATTACCTTGTTGGTAATCAAGCAGTTGCTGTGCTTCGTACATGACGGGTGTTTGTGGCTTGAGGAGCCAATACCCATCATTGATAGAGTAATCCACAGAATCACGAGGCTTCCATATTCAGGGGAGAATCTAGCTATGATGTTTGGTGGAAAGGTGAGAAAATTGGTCCTCGCGGAGGGCATGAAGAAGAAGTTTGGATTGGTAATGAAGTCGCATGACTATGCAATTACAAGTATTTCTGACCCTGCAGTGAAAGTGGCCAAACAAATATTGATAAGGAAGTTCATGCGGAAGTGTCGCTCCAATGAAGTATCGGCACTCACCGTAGCTCTAGTGGTCCAATACATGGAGGGGGTTTAATTTAATTGGGTGTGCTACCTCTATGGTGAGTTCCTTGTGAACTTCGGCGAGGTGCAAGATCTCAACAAGATTATTGGCTTATGGGGGCCTGACCCAGGTTCAAAGTTATTTAGCTAAAAAAATCCCTACACTACTAGCCCTTTCGGCATTAGCCCGTGGAGCATGGACTGAAGTCTCACCTAACACAGTATGGGGGGATGCTAGAAACAAGTTTCTACACCCTTGAGATGTCTGAGATGTCATTTTAGTCCAACTAGATATGTCTTCACAAAGTTCATTTCACGCACTGTTCCAACCTTCAATACCTTCGTGATCTATTATAATCGTCTTCTACACAGCCCTAACTAGGGGCTAAGATGATTTGCGCTGCTAGGGTAGCGAACTGCACTATTTCCCCAAACTACATCGCAAATCTTAGTTATCTTCTTAACATACCTTAGTTAACTTCACATAAACAAATATTTTATCTTGCATTCACTTAATCAATACAATTATACACATTTGCGCATCATATAAGTATTAAAATTGAATTTCATACCCAAGATAATAGATGCATAAAATAGGAAATAAATACATAGAAATGATAGGAAAATTATCTTTATTAATACTTCCAACTGTTATAGACTCGACTCACCCTACACACTCAGTTGTGGACTACTAGGCCTCTACACACTTAGTTGTAGAGCCTTCTCCTACTCTTCGACCCAAAACTAGACTTGAATCCACAGATCTATCTCGCATACATCATATGTTCATCTTTTCTTATCCTTAATTGATCTCTTAACTACTTAGAGCCTTGCTCTATTTATACAATTCCATGGTCCATGGACCATGGGTAGATCTCTACAGCTGAAATTACAATAACAAAACTAAGGGTGGACAACCATATGACTCTTTTACAAACTGCGTGCTCCGCGCCCACAAAATGCGGACTCTTTACATCGGAATTACAATCTTTGATCAAAATCTGGGCTTTAAGCCCCAAAAATTTCCTTTAGGGGATCTCGCGCCCAACAAGCCCCCAACACAAACATAATGACTCACCCTCGAGTCACTCTGTTGGTGCAGAGAGCTTTGCGCGAAGACCTCCCAACTCTGACTAGATCGCTGCAAGTTTGGCAGCACACTGAGTGCCTACCTGCTATACTTCCTCGACGCGCTGTTCAGTGACTGTTGTGGCTGAACTGCTGCCCTAGATCCTTTCCTGCATTCTTGTAGCTGTGTGAGCCTTACTTCAATGGAGGCTATAATGGTGTACACCTCATCAATGCATGACTGTAAGCGTGCCTTCAGAACTACTTCCTTATGCCGAGCAGCATCCACCTGCTCCTTGAGTGCTTTAGCTTGATGCATCCTCACAAGCCTCTATGTAAGGGCAACCGTCTGTGCAGTCCTTTTACTCTGTCATATCTCTATTGTAGCTTACATACCTCTGTCTCTAGGCACTATATGTTTGGGTGCTCTTGGAGGGTGGTGAAAACCTCGAACGACTACTTGAACAAATTTATGCAGTATGTCATTGCACTGTTAACCTTCGCTATCACTGCTGTAATCGCGATGGTGCATTGTTCCTTTACCTTCGACAGAGTTAAAGGTTGTGCCTTTAATTGCAGTTCTGTTATCTGAAGGTTCAGCTCCATTTGAACCCTAGCAATTTCTTCATTTGCCTCGCGCACCCCTACTTCTAATTTTCGGACATGCGCCTCCACTGGTTCTTCTGCTTGGATGGCCAATTCTAGGACCATTTGGTAGGCTTCCTCCACCACCTGCATCATTTGTATCTTTTTGCAAACTCAACTGTTCAATGTTGATGCGCTACTCACTCATTACCTGGAATGTGTGACCCTCCCTGGCTCGTAGTTTTGTAGTAACTTCATCCTACAAAATATAGAGTTTCTCCCGAGGGAGTGCAACTATGTTTAATCTGATTCCCTTCAACCCACTGACCATAGGCCTGTTAGCCTCATTTTCTGTAACGAGTGATCCATCTGGCAGCACTATGGTGTTGGTCATCCAGGCGCGTAGCATTTCATCAACCACAGACATGCCTACTACGAGGCTGGTTGAAACAGTGCCAGCCTATGGAGTGCGTATCTACAACTGTTGTATCTATGCCTGGAGAGCCCCCGACACCATCTGGTGTTGCTCCTCGAACTATTGGAGGGCCTCCACAGTGACGTCCCTCACCATCTCACCAATGTTGTGTAGATCCCCCTCAGTGAGGGTGATAGAGTCGAACGATGTCTTTGAAGCCTTCGACTTCTTTCGTAACCCTACCTGCTCCCTTGGGTACAAACGTTTTACCTAAGTGGACATGTCTGAGGGTCCACGCCACCTTGCTTTGTGTCAGTCTCTAGCTTAGGTGAAGGCGACTTCTATCCTTTATGCTGTTCTTCTACTGCCTTCTACTGCTCTTTTGCCAACTTCATAGCGTCGTGCGCCGCTTGGGCCTTAGCTGTTGTTGCTTAATTTCTGTGCTTTTCTGCCAACTATGCCATCTGCAATTTCACCTATTCCTTTTTCTGCTGCGCGACGAACTTCTTTGCTTCCACTATGGAGATGGCTGGGGTGTGCCACTCTGGTGTCCCCGACTCAAGGACCTCAAATATGACATCGTCTATCACCAGATAAGGTAACTCGCACTACGTATTCGTAGGATCTTTCCACACCCTGATATAGACATGGTGAAAATCTTCCCTGAACTCTGTAAAGATCTACAGACTATTGTAGACCATGGGTAATAACTGCAGCTTGCGATAATCCCCATTCTGGTGTTCATGTCCATGAACACCTAGAATATTTTGTTGTCCCTTATCCTTTGTGCATCCCTAGTTTCCCACAGCGAAGCATACTTCGGTGCCTTCGGAAGGTCCTGCACACTCGTTGGGAACTGGATATCTTCATGCAATTACCATGCCACCAATAATATGGATAACAAAAGCCACACATAGTGAAAAGTTTTTCCCTACTCCTGTGCCTCACGACAGTTCTCAAGTAACTCTCTGCATAAGTAGTTTTCCCAGTTGAACTGGACCCCTTCTGCACATTGTACTACTAGTGCAACCATCGGTGTGGGTACCTCATCCACGCAACACTTCTGCATAACCTTCCCTGCTAATATCTCCATTGCGACTTTAACCGCAGGGTTGTTGATGCTGGAAATGGCGTACCCTCTCTTCTTCTTCTCTAGCTTAAACTTATTCTTCATGGCCTCCACGATGGCCAAATCACCGCTCTTTCCCTCCGAGATGTTTGTTGGGTCCTCCCGTTTACGAGGGAGCCAGGTAATTTTATGAATCAAATGGTCTGTGATGAGGATGGGATCCTCCAACCACAAGCAACCATCATGTACTAGGCAGAGCAGTTGCCTGATGAAAAAAATGGTCACTGGGGTGCGATGATAATGTGGCACCCAGAGAAAGTTTAGCAACCTTGCTTTCTAAACTCCTCTCAGCCATTTACACAATTCCAATTCTATGATTCCAACCGATGCATCTTTCTTCTGGCACATGAGTTGCATGGTCATGAGATGAGGGAACTTCTCATGATCCGCGAGATCTCAATCCTCAAACTTCAACATGGGCACTCATCCCAATTGTTATCCTTCAAAAATAATGTCATCATGGAGTAGTGGAGTCTACAGAGAGCTCTTGCTCTCATCTATATCTTTGGGCACCTTTGCTTTACCCTTCTGTGGAGGAACATATGTAGGCAGCGTGGTAAGAGGGTCTGCACCCTGGGTTCCAACCTCCATTTCTACATCCTCCTCTTCTACCAGGATTTATTCAAATTCTTCCTTCTCATCGGCTCCAAATTGATAACCTTCCCCTTTTCTTCCATGGTAAGCTTAGTTCTTAACAGATTCCTAGGTGATACGAACACTAGTACCATGGCCTGGTTGTCTTTCTTGGATCTCTGCGTGCACGTCAAGAATCTAGCCCATAAAGATTGCCTTAAATGCCTTCCACCCACTCCATTTGGTCTCAAACCAAGCATCACATCATGAATAGTGACTGTAACGGTCACTTTCTAGCTGACCCACGTAGTAGCACAGGTACCCTCGCACTGTCGCAGACCCTGTGACACTTCACTACTGCACACAGTCCTGACATCACGCAGTCCCCGGGCAGAGTAGTTTATAGTCCCATGCCTCCTTTCAACTACCTAGAGCGCTAAGACTATGCTTCTATCGGCTAGTCAGATGGTCGAGCCCCCTGTGTATGTCTTCAAATGGCTGTCATTGACTTTCTCAGGGAAGAGTTCTCCATTTAACTTTACCAACTGTACCGCACCACCATCTGTGATCTTCTTAATAACATACGGTCCCACCCAATGCATTTTGAGCTTCCCTGCGAATTTATCGAACTTACTATCATACAACAACACCAAATCATTCACCTTGAAGCGGTGCAACTTAATATGTCGATCGTGCCAAGTCTTTTTGCACTGCTCTTGGACTTGTTGGTGACATCTAGCCAAAAACCATTCTTCCTCAAGCTCCTCCAACTGCATGAGCCTCTCCTCCATGGCTCTGTGATCCATCATACCTATGAGCGCTACTATGCATAGACTAGGCACGATGTATTCCATAGGCATTACAGCTTCTACTCCATAGACAAGCCTAAAAGGTTTTTGTCCCATTAATTTCTTGGATGTCGTCCTATAAGCCCATAACACTGCAGGTACATGCAAGTCCCAATCACTTTGATGTGTGTCTCATACCTTGGTTAGCACATTCTCCAGTACTTTTTTGAATACTTCTACTATCCCATTAGCTTGTGGGTGATACAATGTGCTCTTCTGATGATACACCTGAAACTCTTCCACTAGTGCGCTGATTGTTTCATTCAGGAAGTGCGTACCACGATTTCTCATTAAGATCTTCGGACATCCAAATTGTGCCAGTACATGTTCAAATAGGAACTTTGTGACAATTGTGACCGTGAAATCCTTCACCAGCTACGCTTCTGCCCAACGAGTCAAGTACTCTGTCGCTATGATAATATACCTCGCGCCTATTTTTCCTTGAGGTTTGATAGGTCCTACAAAATATATTGCCCACTTTTTGAAAGGTTGCAACATCATTTGTGGATTCAAAGGAATTTCTTCACTCCACGATGGCTTACCTATTCTTTGACATACATCACATGCCTTGCAATGTGCTTTTGAATCCTGATGAAGGGTTGGCCACCACTACCCAGTGCGTAAAATCTTCTGCGCGGTCACTCTTCCCACATAATGTCCTTCTGTGGCACCCCCATAATAATCCATGAGGATGCTACTTCATTCAAATTAAGGTACATACCTTCGCAGTATTTCATCATTCCCCATCTTGCGTAGATGCCCAACAATGACAAAGAGGTCTTCCATGCGCACCACTAATTCCTTCTTCTACTGGACAAAGTATTCTTTCGGCACAGTTCCAGTTGTGAGAAAGTGAATTATATCTTCAAAATGTCCATCTGCTACACACCCAACAAGTAGTTGCATGTCAGGTAATCCTTCCTCCAGACTAGTAGGTTTCTCCCCTGTCTCAATGCACAACAGGTGATTTGGTCCTATGTTTAATCGTCCAGGCTTCACAACAAATTCAAAATCATATTCTTGGAACAATAAAAGCCAAATGCATATGTGCCCCCCCAACACAGGCTTATTGATCAATTACTTCAATGCAGAATGATATGTATACATATTAAAGTGTCCTCCTAGTAAGTAGTGTCGATACTTCTGGAGAGTATACACCATAGCTAGTCCCTCACGCTCAATGGTGGAATAGTTATTCTCTGCTTTAGATAATCTGCGACTCATGAATGTGATAGGGTGATCCAAGCCTTCTCCACCATCTTGTGTTAGTACTTCCCCTAGTGCTATACATGACGCATCAACATGGACATGAAACTCTTTGTTCCAGTTCGGGAAGACTAGAATCAGCGTAGTAACTATCTTTTCTTTCAATACATCTAAGGTTTTCTTACAGTCATCATTCCAGAAAAAGATGACATCCTTTTTCAACAACTTTTCCACCGACACGGTTATTTGGGCATAGCCTTTGATAAACTTTCTATAGTACCCTATATGCCCAAGAGTAGTGCGCAATTGTTTCGCACTCCACAGCGCTTCCAAATTTAGAATCAAAGCAATTTTCGTGGGGTCTACCATCAGCCCTTGTTTACAAACCACATTCCCTAATAGGTTCCCAAAAGGAATGATGAAAAGACACTTCTTGAGGTTGAGCACGATTTGGTATCATCAAAATGTATCCAGCATCAAGCACAAGTTCACTACATGGTAGCTAACCAACCCAAATACAGTCCAGTCATCAAAATAGACCTCCAAAAACTTACGAATATATTCATGCCGCAACAACCACGAGCAAAAAGATAGCAGAGGCATTCTTCAATCCAAACGACATGACAGTATATTGAAAGCAACCCCACTCAGTCGCAAAGGTTGTCTTGCTCCTATCCTCTGACCTGATTTTGATTTGGTGGTACCCTGAGAACCCATCAGTGAAATAATATGCTTCCTGACTGCCTACATTATCCAACACCACATCCATGAATGGAGTTGGGAATGGATCATGTGCACATGCATCATTCAATTTTCTGAGATCCACACATATTCTTATCTCATCGTTCTGCTTCTTCTCTTTTACCACCATCGGGCTTACCCAATTAGATTCCTCGACAAGCGCAATGATGCTTGCCATGAGCATCTTGTCTAGTTCTACATGGACCTTCACCTTGCATTTTGGATTTAACCGATACGGCCTCTGCTTAACTGGCTTCGCATCGGGTTTTAATGTGATATTCATTACCCCTAAATCTCCAATTATTCCCTTCAAATCCATAAAATTTGTCAGGAATAAGTCCTGATATTCACAGAGTAAGTCAGTGACATTATCCACCATCGCGTCGTCCCAGTGGTCTCCAATATTTGCAAATTTAGGTTCCGCCTTCATACCAATATTCACTTGCTTAGTATTCACCGACGCGGTCATGTTAGGGTTCTCAATATTTGGTCCCTAAACCTTGCAGTGGCCTTCCGTCTTTGGAATGTTAATTTTCCATGGATCTTCATCTTCTTCTTCAATAGTTACATTATAACATTCCAGTGTGCAACTCAATTGAGTAGCCCATTCATGCTAAATCAATTCTACCGGCTCTTGTGGTATCCTAAAGATGGTTGCTTTTATCTCTTATAGCGCTTCATCAATATTGTCCCACCCATCCTCAAAACTAAAGGTCATCACAAACCCTTCGTGCAAAACATCCCATTCACCTGCCCCATGGTGGAGCTCTATTTCTATATACCAGTTCATTGGTATAACATCTAGGGTATGACAGAATAGGTGCACCCACTCAGGTTATGGCTTTTCTCCATAGGCCTGCATCCACTTGGCCATATGCACATGTAGATCATCCTGCCCATCGTACTTATATGTCAGTCACACCCTAAGCTTCCCAAATTGTGTGCGCATCATTCCCCTACATTTGTGCCAGTTGTCAAAGATCCCTTTGTGCATACCCCACCATCTCGCGGGCGTAGTGTGCAGTACCCAGTCCAAGGCCTGGAAGCGTTGCTTTTTTGGCACCTCCCTTTCAAATTTATTCAAGAAGGCGTTAACCTCACTTAGACCATCATAAGTAGGCAGGTCTCTTACTTCTGTTAATACACAGTGCAACGACCTTGTCATTGTATTACAATTCAATGTAGTTACCTCATGTAACCAGTTCTGCTATCACTCTGTTTCTCATCCAAATCTGGTGTACAGGAGCTTTTGTGCTCCCATGCATCCACCCATCTACAGTGAGATTAACCCAATATTGGTTTCACGTTGTCATCTTACAGATGCAGTCCAAATCATCATCACTTTCATAGTTGCGCACTGGCTCTGAATAGCGTGATCCTTCAACAGGGTCTAGGGGTATAATTAGGCGTAGTGGTTTCTTCGGAAAAATCATCTTGCGCTTTTTCAGATTAATCACCCTGTTCATGTCAGTGGCCCAATCAATTCCTAAGGGTGTGGGGTAGGGATTTCTATCATCAACAATCTCTATTACTTCAAATTCAGCCAGCGAGCTCACTCCCTCAATATCCACAATTATTTCCTGTAACCGCACCATGGATATTATTTTCTGCTGGTTTGCCATTCTTAGCTGAATTGGAAACCACTGCAGCATAGGTCACCCCATTTGCTCCCATGTCTTCTTCAGAAAAACATTTGCATCTGATCCCAAATCCAGAATTACTTGGTCCATCTCATATTCTCTGATCTATGTGGTTAGTCTCATCTCTCTTCCCGTTCTTGTCTTATGGTTTCTAATCTTCCAAACTACGCGCGGTTCTCCTGGCGCGGTTCCAGTGCATCTGTTGATGAGTTCCCATAACCCTTTCACTGCCTTAGTGTCACACAGTAGCTTCATACATGTTTCTAGGAACGTTGTGAGCATAGATGGGTCCATTTCTAGCTCCAGATTATCTTTGCTCCCTGAAGTGGAGGCATCAATGAAGCTCTTTGTAGCTTCCATGAAGGTTTCTTGAGTGCGCTCCAAATCAAACTCTGCTTCTTTTGTCGGAGCTTTGCAAACCCAAGTACTATCTTCTACTATTTTCCCTTGCCATCTTGGGTCATGATCCCACTTCGGAGCATAATGTTCACATTCAAATCTTTCTCACGTGGCTCAGACATCATCATCTGCAGGTTCTGATTCGGGGGAGATGGTAGCGCTCCTTTGCCGCATATCCTAGCTATCAGCATAGGAAAATATTTTGTCTCATGATCAAACAAGGTGCAGTACAAACATGACGGGTGCGTTGGATTCATGCAATCATGGACATAATGTCCTGGCCCTTCGCAATTGTAGCATATCAACTATCTGTGACCTCTTCCAGGTCCTCCTCCATCTCGGCCTCATCCACACCCCTGAAATCTCATTCGTGCCATTCCTGTAATCTAGTCAAGAGGCTGCATTTTTTCCTAAAATCTGTAGGTGGGAGTTCTATCCATCATTAACTCATTGCTTCTACAAGTGTGCTCATCGTGTCCCACTGACCTACAAAAGTTGCAGAACAATTGTTGTGAATTTTGCGTATACTTCTGTAACTAGTGACAATTGTCCGTGACATGTTTTCCAGCTATTTGACAAATCACACACCACAAAGCAAGCACCACACTAGGTCCTACTTGCACCTATGACCTTAAAGGCATCAATCCTCCTCCTGTGAGGTAATTTTTGAAAACTGAGTAGTGGTCCTTGTCATGACCCTGACCCTTGCATTTTACACACCATACCTCTTCGTGCACTTCTGGTCGAGCTGTCTTATCCTATTTCAGACTCTCATCTCAAGGCATAAATTCTTTAGTTGTGAGTGGATCTCCTAAACTCCTAAGTTAGTATCCTACATCGAGGTCTCATGTAGCCTCACAGCAATCTCTAAGGCCTCCCCTGAGTTGTTATCTTTTGTTGTGATAGTGCACTCCTTAAATGTGGCATTAGTGAAGCTACAAACCACTCGCGATGTTTTCCATCCATGAGATTCATATTAGCTTCGTGAATCATACATTTCAGCCTCTAATCTAGCTCCCAAGGAGTCTCACCTAGTAGCATCGTGATCTCTTTGAATCCAATGATTGATTGTGCTTCAGACTTTGGCCTGCTAAATTCTCTATTTAGCACTGGTTGGATATCCATGATTCCCACATTTGGATTATCATTGGAGTGCTTAGTATACCACGTCAACGCGTGGTCTTGCAAAACGCTAACCAATGTCACTTTCTTTATATTATCATCTATAACTCCTTGCGTTTCCCATACAGCCCCTACCATGAACTAGAATTGGTCTGGATCCTCATTTCCCAATCCTTCAAATACAGGCAACTTCACTGTGCTTGCCATATTGACTCGCGATGGTGGTGGAAGTGGTATGGGTGAAGATGGAGGTGATGCTGGTGAAGCTAGTGGCGGTATGGGCGAAGGTGGTATTCGCATAATTCTTTGCCTTATCAGATGGATTGCACTTCGTGGAGAGACCTTCGTGAGCTCTTCCTCGTCCCCTCACGAAGGTGAAATCAAGGGGCTATTTTCTGGTCCCTTATTTCCTTCATTCCTATAAGCTTTTCCACTTCACATAGCCCCAAACATCAAGGTAACTACATAACCCTCTTTTTTCACAATGGCATTTTAATCCAAGCATTCAAAGACTTTATGTACTTACTTTGTGGTCCTTTGAGAAAGCATTGATCTGCCTCGTTGTAGCTAACTGAGGTGTCAACCGTGAACTTAGTAATGAATCCTCCTATAATACGATCGAGCCAATGATCAACAGCTCGTGTAATCTTAATCTCTGATGCTTCCAACCTTTGCACTAACTCTAGGGTCCAAACAATAAGACTGTCAAGTTTCCACTTTCCTTGGCTATCTTCTAGCTTCGCGATCCACTCGTATAGCTCAGTGGGGAAGGACATGAAGAAGATTTCATGGATCTCCGTGTACAGGTAGCAATTTAACCACTCTTCTTTTTACAATCACGAGTTCCTGTTCTCCTACTCTGCAAACTCGTAAATTCTTATATCCAATCAGCCTTCAATTTCCTTCTTAGTTGGATTCGAATGATATGACATCAGACATCTCTATGCATATTCTAGTCCCCGCAATGGAACCATTTTTTGGCTATGGGGGCGTGACCCAGGTTTAGAGTTATTTAGACAAATAAATCCCTACACTACTGGCCCTTTCAGCATTAGCCTGCTAACCGTAGATTGAAGTCTCACTCGAAGCAGTATGGGGGGATGTTGGAACCAAGTTTCCGCACCCTTGAGATGTCTAAGATGTCATTTTAGTCCAACTAGATCTATCTTCATGCAGGTCATTTTGCACACTGTTTCAACCTTCAATACCTTCATGATCTATTATAATCGTCTTCCGTGCAGCCCTAACTAGGGGCTGAGATGCTTTCGTGCTGCTAGGGCAGTGAACTGCACTATTTCCCCAAACTACATCGTGTATCTTACTTATCTTCTTAACAGATCTTAGTTATCTTTATGTAAACAGATATTCTATCTTGCATTCACTTAATCAATACAATTATACACATTTGCGCATCATATAAATATTAAAAATGAGTTTCATACCCAAGATAACAAATGCATAAAATAAGAAATAAATACACATAAATGATAGGAAACTTCTCTTTATTAATACTTCCCATTGTTACAGACTCGACTCACCCTGCGCACTTAGCTGCAGGGTCCATGCACTTAGCTGCGGACTACTAGGCCTATATGCACTCAGCTGCAGAGCCTTCTCCTACTCTGTGACCCAAAACTAGACTTGACTCCACAGATCTATCTCACATACATCATATGTTCAACTTTTCTTATCCTTAATTGATCTCTTAACTACTTAGAGCCTCGCTCTATTTATACAATACTATGGTCCACGGACCATGAGTAGATCTCTACAGCCGACATTACAATAACAAAACTAAGGGTGGACAACCCTATGACTCTTTTACAAACTATGCACTCTGCGCCCATAAAATGCAGAGTCTTTACATCAAAATTACAATATTTGATCAAAATCTGGGCTCTAAGCCCCAAAACTTCCCTTGAGGGATCCCGTGCCCAAAAAAGACCTTCCACTATGCATGGATCTTGCTGTCCATCGTGCTAGTAGCCTGGGAGCTACCAAAAGACAACCAATTTCCCTCTGTTGTGCTGGACCTGTCTAAGGCTGTGAAGTACTCTTTGCTATGGGCAACTAAGGATCCTCAATGAATAAAGGGTAACAAGAGCTTTTTGATCTTGATGGAGATGAACGTGCACATGGCCATTAACAACAAGCCACAATTTTCGCCTACTATCTTTGATAAATTTCAGCCATATGCAGAGTTTAAGGCTGATTTCCACCATGTATCTATAAGGGCACAAAAGGACCCCGAGCAGAAGTGGCATGACTTGCCCTACTTATCTACGGATGATGTGATTTAAGCAGTTATTGACATCTAGCCGGTAGAATGGCACACTACTTAGGATTTAACAGTGGGATCCAGCAAGACAGTTGTACATTGGAAGAACGACGAAGCTAAGCTCAAGATGGAGTAGTTGGCTGAGAAAAGAAGGAAGGAGGCTGACGATAGGGCTAGGGTAGACAACATTGCCACATAGGAGAGAGGTGGATAGATAGGAGAAGAGGAGTGTGGCTCCGACAAAGAGAAGTTTCCCTTCCCAAAAGAAGAGGAAGAAGAGGACGATCTGATAGAATAGGGAGGAGCAACCCCACAGACACATCTATTCTCTATCAAGCATCCAATGGGACAAGAAAAAGTAGGGTCGTGGAAGAAATATAAGGCCAGCAAGACCTCGATGGACCCGATCACCCTAACACAGGGGAATCTAAATGATATTGGGAATACAGTGTGGGATGCCACCGCGGAACTACTGTAGCAGTTTGAGCAACAACAACAGTAAGTGTTGGGGGTTATTTAGGCGAATCTATGAGAGTTTCATATTCAGGCAACATAGGCTGGCATGACATCCTCCAATTTGGCCATTAGTACTTCAAAAGTTACCAAGATGCTACTTGTGAAGGAATCTTAAGCCATATTGCTGCTAGATGGAGCACTAACGATAGAGACTAAAGCTAACAGGGCCAGTTTCAACACACTCAAGGGAGTAGGGCTGAACTTGGTAGCTCTTCCTAGAGAGGCACTCCACCTGCTGCACGATGGGTTGATCACAAAGCTAAGGGCCCATGAACAATGTGCTTTGCAGGTGATCAACAAGAAAATGATCAACAATACTCAGATGGGCATGCAGTGAGACTCAACCCTCGTATCTATCATGGAACTCAGTGACACGAATCAATGCATCATTAAGGCTGTGGAGTAAACATGTTGAATGGTCCCGAAGTTGGCCATTCCTGCAGATGAGCCGGTAGATGTGCATATTCACCAACTCGCTATAGGGGTGCGCGACACCCGCACAGAGTTGGTAAAGGTTTAGTTGGAGCTAAACCTCCAAATTGCGGAATTACAGTTGAGGGCCCAGCCTTCGACTCCACCGGAAATCAAGGAGCAACGCACAAATGTTATAACAGAGGAAATAGCAGTAGTAGAAAGTGTAGTGATGGATTGCACAATGTTTTGAATAGTCGTTCAAAGTACTAACCCGCCTACAAGAAGACCCTACTATGCAGAGGCTAGAAATAGAGGCACGAGAGTTGCAACAACGCTACAATGAGGTAAAGGGGAACACGTACTATTTCCCTCACACATAGACTCTTGAAGCTACAAGAGGCCAAGGCATTGAAGGAGTTGGTAGATGCAGCTCAGCACAAAGAGACAATGCTGAAGGCATGCTTGAAGCCTTGGTTGGATGAGGCCTACTTGACCACAACCTCCATTGAAGGTAAGCTGGCTAGTCTACATGAGACTCAGTAGAAGCTGTAGGCTGACGTGCAGGGCCAATAATAGAGCAGTTGGTCGAGGAAATCAAACAGGCAGTCACGTAGTGCACCACCGAGGTAGCAGTTGTACAGGTTGAGCTAGGGGGTCTTCACGCCAAGATCTCTACACCTACAAAGTGACTTGAGGGTGAGTCACTATTTGTGTTGAGGACTTGTTGGGAACAGGTTCCCCCAAGAGCCAATTTTGGGGCTAAAATCCCATGTTGTGGGGAAAACGACCCAAATTTTGTAATAAAAATGTAAAGCCTCCACATTTTGTGGTTGCAGAGCATGAAGAGGTCAAAAGGTTGTCCGCCCTTGTTTTGTGAAGTCTCATGTCAACTGTAAATATCTACCCATGGTCTGCGGACCATGGGATTGTATAAAAAGGGAGTCTTAGAAGAGTCTAAGAGATGAGTAGTAAGTAATGGAAGAAGGATTTTGGGGTAATAAATTCTAAGTTTTCTCGAGTCCTAGCTTAGGTAGAGGCTCTGCAGCTGAGTGCGCAGAGGCCTAGGGTGGAAGTCTGGAACTGAGTGTGCAGACCCCTGCAGCTGTGTGCGTAGGGCGGATAGAGTCTGTACTGAACTTGAGATATCAATAAAGATAATTACTATGCAATCATTGTGTATTTTGTTTGTGTTTAATGCATCTGATTATGTTATGTTATGATCTAGGTTTACATTATAATGCTTATTTGATGCGCAAATGTATTTGATTATATCTGTTAATTGAAAGCAAGCAAGAGTAAAGGATTACACAAAGGTAACTGTAAATGCGTGGTAGATTAGGTAATACTTAAGATAAATTGGAAACTTATATAGTAGCATAGTCGCAGAGGTAGGTAAGTGCCCAGACCTCGGTTTAGGGTTGCACGAAGATTAGTCAAGTACCTTCATGGAGGTACTAAAGTACGGAAGAGAAGGAACATCGATAAGCCCTAAAGGCTTATCGATCTACAGGAAGGCAGGATCAGGAAGTATAGATCGACATCACAACCATCTCAGGGTCCGGAAACTTGGTTCCTACATCCCCCCATATTGTTTCGGGTGAGTCTTTGATCTGTGCTCCAGGGCTGATGCCGAAAGGGCCAGTAGTGTAGGGATTTGCTTGGCTAACTAATGTTGAACTTGGTTCAGGGCACATCAAGCGAACACTTCTCTAAGCAATGCCTAGCCAAAATATTGGCTCACAAAATCCCATACTATGAGTTATGAGGTTCTATATATAGCAAAGGGTGGGGTGACCCTTGACATTCCCCTTTGACTCTTGGAATACACTCATGACTCTTACAATACAATAGTAACTATTCACATTCCACTAATGACACTTGGAATTTCACTTACAACATATTTACAATAATAAAATTTCCACATATACCCATGTGGGGCAAAAATAGGGTTGAGTCAGCTTGAAAAGACAAACAACATCACTCAGGGTCTTGGGAAAATGCCAACTCGGTAACCTCCTCATGATGGTCTTCGATGATGAACTCATACCAAGCTTGGTACTGCGCTATTGTGTCCCCGTACTATTTGGTGATGTCCTTTTCGAAGCAAACTCTTGCCCCCATGGCTTCTAGGTATATGGTTATGAAACCTCTATCCAGCTCATCTTGAAACATGTGCAACGTTTTCATGAGTGTGGTTGGACCACTGATGTACCTTTGCATGTTCTTTGCTTTGAGCTGCAAGTCATAATTGGTGGCTTCACACATCAGCTACTATATCTACTTGTTGACATCCATCATGACATGGTTCTTCCTCATGGACTGGGTGAGGGTTCCAATGGAAGGGATCTTGTGCATTCACACTATGACATCCATACTCCTAAACAACCATGCATAGGAAGCCAGAATGCTAATGATGAGTGGAGGGACGTGCTCATATTCAGATCAACATCTGAATCCATGCCTTTTCTAGCTCAACCTCTGGCTTCATCCTCTTGTGCAAGTAAATACAGGCTCCCTTGTACCTCATTGTCCATTGTTGCATGTGCACAATAGCAGTGTGAATGTATTTGAGATTTTGGGCTATCTTCCTACAATGTTGCTAAAATCAATATAGATCAGCAACCGCTTTGTGCATGGTGACAAAAATGTTGGAAATAATACTGAGAGGGGGGGGTGAATCAGTATTATCAAATTCTTTTCAATATACCTTCCTTAATTTATTGATCATTAACTTGTATATAATAATGAGCATGAAACAAGAAAAACAGATAGTCACACCAAAGAATACCAGATATAAGGTGGAAACCCAATGCGGGTGAAAACCATCTGCTGCAATATGTCTCTATCTTCTTTCAATTAGAAACTTATTTTACAATGATTTTGTTCTGGTGTAGTCCTTTACCAGTACGCAGGTTGCAACCTGTAGAGAGCTACAACTCTCTCTCGTTTTCCAGACTCTCCTGGAAGGGAGCTACAACCCCCTTTTCTATTTTACTTCTTTAAGGACCACGTTTCATTAATTTTCAAACTGGATCCATGAACATCAAATAATCATCAAGTACATGAAAATCATCCAATCTCCTTATACAATGAACCAATGAATCACCCAACTCTTCAGAATGCTGTAAACAGAAAATAAATACTAGAAATATAAACCCAGACCTCTGTTGCAATATATAAAGGACAATCAACAATAGTTTCAAGATAAGACCGCAACTTCACCAACAGGGGCCTGCGTATATCCGCAGCTCTTCTGAGACTGAACTGCGCAGATCCGCACTGGTTGTTCTTCTACTCTATGTACTTTTCTTCAGATCTGCACCTTTCCTTCTGACTTACTGCGTACACCCGCACTGTGCCTTCTTCTCGCCTGCGTACCTCGGACTTCGCCCTTTTTTGTACTGCGTGTGCCCCGCACTGTGCCCTCTCCTACGCTGCGTACCCCGCACTGCACCTTTGGTTTCACAGCGTACTCCCTCACTGAGCCTTTTACTGAGCTGTGTACCCCCACACTGCACCTATGGATCGCCTGTGGACTTCTGATTAGGGCCAAATTTACAGTCCTCCAATGTGCCACAGTCAGTCAGATCCACAGATCTGTTCATGCGCCTGAGAGATCATGACATGCCAATAGATTCACCTTAAGTTATCTCCTTGAAGTAGATCTAGCTTTTAAAAACCAATCACCCAAAATTTCAGATCTTAAGATATTCAAATTTTTCACTCGTGTGTGGCCAAGAGATCTCCTTTCCTTTTTATAGGCAAGCCCTTCTCAATACCATGGTCTAAAACCATAATAACACAATACCATGAACCCAATACTTGGGATCAACCCTTTTGGATGCAATACCATGGACAAAAACCATTTGATCAAAAACTATCGGGCTAATACCATGAACCATTCATGAAGATTCCCACGTGCACACGCTTTTATGCATTGGAGAGAGTGAAACTGTGGTCCACACCTTCTAAACGTATCATCTGCGTACATGCATGCACTCCTTGGTCTGCGTACTTGCGGGTCCGCAGCTTCTTCTAGGATTACCTACGGGTATCTTAATTTCCATGATTTTGAGTGCCTAAACTGATATTAGCTACAAGAGTGAGTTTCCATCAAGTACAACACCTGTACCATAGAGCCAAAACAAAATCATAATGCCAACAATCTCCCCCTTTGGAATTGATGGCAACCTCGAGATCCTCAACATCATTCTCCCCCTTTGACATCAAGGGCAAAGGGTTATGCTCCCCCTAAGAACATGCTCCCCCTGACTATAAACCAGATCTGCAAAGACCATAAATGACCAAGAGACATATTGCAGCAATATTCAGACCAGCATCCATGATCTCCTTCTGTACTTCCTCCATAATGCCAATAATTGGTTCATTCTCCCCCTGAACATGTTCCATTCGATCTTCAATCAGTCCACAAATCAGCACATGTACGCATATACCCAGATGAACCTTGTGTACAACCAACACTCAGAAGAGATTCAACAACAAGATGATGCATCAACAACCCCCAGCTTTTTCCTAAGGTATTCAAAGGTCTCCCTGGGCAGTGGTTTGGTGAGTATATCAGCAACTTGTTCCTTAGAAGGAACATACCAACTTGACCTTTTGTTCAAGCACTTGTTCCTGGAGAAAATGATACTTGATTGGTATGTGCTTGGTCTTTGAATGCATGACTGGGTTCTTTGAAATGCTGATTGCACTTGTATTATCACATAAGATGGAGATAGGTGGTGTACAAGTGATTTGAAAATCTTGCAAGGTCTGCATCATCCGAAGATGTTGAGTGCAGTAAGATGCAGCAACAACATATTCCACTTCAGCTGTAGACAAGGAAATCGAACTCTGTTTCTTGCTGAACCAAGATACTAATCTGGAACCCATAAAGAATGCACCACCACTTGTGCTCTTCCTGTCATCCACGCTTCCAGCCCAATCTGCATCTGTATAAGCATGAAGTGTGAGATCTGTATCTCTAGGATACCACAAGCCATAGTTTTGAGTTCCTTGAAGGTATTTGAAAATTCTCTTCACGGCCTGAAGATGAGTTTCCTTTGGATTTGCCTGAAATCTTCCAACTATTCCCACTGCATGCATGATGTCTGGTCGAGTACCTGTCAAATAA
>APFE031467050.1:0-10871 GCA_000404065.3 Pinus taeda
CTTGCAAGGAGTTCTTAAAGAATGAGTTTGTAAATGCAGATTTAAGTAAGGTAGTGCCCAGGAGTTATGTCAAAGAATATTATGCTCATTTACTCACATGCATACAAAAATATCTAACTTGCGAAAGAAGGTATAACAAGGTTTACTCATACCATTTTAAGCTCCTTTTGCATTTCACAGGGAAGGTCTCCATTGACTTACCTTTTTATCTTTTCCGTAGTTTGAGTAAGATGTGTGATAAGGTACAACTGAGGAAAGAGGATTGTGAAACCTCTTTGTTTCATCATGGTTTGATTAAACTACTGGTTTTAGATGAGATCCAAAGGGTAGACAGAGATTGGAATTCATTCATTTTTATGGTTGGCTTCAAAAGCCAGACTGGCCTCAGTCCTCTACTTGCAAGAGATTTTACAATAGCAGAGCTCCAAACAGAAGCAAGAGCTAAGAGAGTTCCAAATTCACAAGCAAGAAAACAAGTGAAGCCACTCATCATTCAAGATCCACCTCAGCAATCAACTAAGGAAAAAGCTCATGGTAAAAATACTGTACCTGAAACAAGCACATCTGAAGTAGTCTCAAGGAGAAGAACAAGAAGTCAGATGACTAAGGAAAAAGTTAAAGTTGTAGCTGTTGAAGAGAGTCCAGTTTCCAAGGGAAGTCTAAATGATTTATTACAGGCTATTGACTTTGAGCAGTCTCTACTAGTTCAAATTGAATTGATACAGTCAGAACAAGAGAGAACCAAGAAAGCCAAAGCCTAAAAAAGGCTTAAATTTGATGGGTCAGCTGAACAATTTGTTTTTAAACCTAGAAGGCCTATGACAAGGAGATTCCAACAAGTACAGGAAGCGCTACGAAGAACAGAGGAAACAGGGGAAGCGACACAACGCCAGCAAAGGAAGAACACAGGCAAAACAATCATTACATCCAAAGAAGACAATATAGCAAACCTGAAGAGAAAATTGGAATCAGCTAAGCATGAGATTGCCAAATTGAAGAAAGCTGCTAGAAGACATGCAGTCATACAAGCAAACTATTACAGAATTAAAACCCTATGGGAAAAAAATGCAGCTGTAGAAGTGGTTGATTGTAATACACAATTTCACACCTGGACAGTGCTGGCAATCAAAGAAGCCAAGTACATCAGGATGATTAATATGCAACTGAGAGCTGGGAATAAGGTTATGAAGAAACAAATAGAAGATCTGAAGGCACAGCTAAGCCAGCTTAAAGGACCTGCTAAACGAGTTTACATTTCAAGTAAGATTTTGTTTTGAAATTTTGATAAGTTTGCTTGATCTTACCTTTTTGAAGAAACCTAAATCCCTATTCAGCTTTTGGAAAGTCTAAAAGAAGTTTTGACAACCAAGTACTCGATTAATAAAGGTCTCGAGTTGAAAACAATGTTTTTTTTTTAAACAACTCAGTAGTTTCGTAGCGCGCTACGAAACTGCTGAAGGTGATGATTTCAACATAAATCAAGCAGTTTTGAAGCAGAAGCGGGAAAATTTTGAAGGATAGATGTATACAACGAGAACATCTAAAGTTACAACAGCCAATCAAACAAAGACAAGTGGAAATAAATGGTTTGGATCAAAGATTGCATTTTGTCATATCATGAGAAGATTGAAGCACGGTTCAGACAGCTTGAATACGTTTTTCCTTTTTGTTTTTAAAGACAGTGGATAACACATCATCAAATCATGTTTCAAAACAGTGGACAACACATCAATAGACGTGGCCACCATCATGTTTTGAGGAACAAAATCAAAGACCGACTTATGTGGAATTGAAAACCATAAAGCCGAGAAGCAAGGATAGTCTCCTAATTTTCCTGAACAATGAAGAAGATATAGCATTCAAGAGCAGCGTGGAGCATTGAACACCCATCTCAGCCAAACTGAAAGAGAACCAGATGTCAAAGAAAGAGGATTATCTTAATCAAAGCCATGATTCATGTAATATGGAGTTAGAGTTCAATTTGATTTAGATCTCTAAAAAACTCCAGTTAATAGTTTGTTGTATTTATTAAATAGTTAGAGTTTAACAGCTGTGAGTAATAGAAGTAGTTTTCGAATTCCCCTCATGCTTGAGGAGGAATCTCAATCAGTTAGAATAAGAGCTCTATATATAGCTGAAGCAGCAATGTACTCAGGGTTGGAAATTTTATGAAAAGGCTGGTATTTGGCTTATGTAAAACTTTGTTTCAGTAATACAAGTTTGGCTTTACTTCTCAGGATTCATGAGGGATCTTTATGTTCAGAATATGTGATGTTGTCCTTTTCCTAATTCTTGCAGTGGTATGGATGTATAATCACTCAGAATTCACTGAATGTGCTCTGAATTCCTGTATACATTTATAAACTGTGTGGTCCTATATGAATTTATGTTCTGAATGTTTAAATGATGAATGACCTGACTTCTATGTAAGGTTGAATTTATTGTTATATTGAGATGTTATTGACTCCATAAGCACAATGGATAGTTGTTAATGTGTTTCCACCATTCATACTTTTCACAGTTGTTTTACAAGAGTTAGCCATCTTATCTATAATCAAAATCATTAACCCATTTAGAGAGAGCCCTCTCAGGTTGAGGAGGCTAAGCCTCAGCCTAAAGTAGGTTTGAAATAGTTACTTAGAGTCAACCTGACCAGCAGCCTATCAGGATCTGATTTTGAGATAACAGGAAGGTTAGATTCCCATAACCCAAAAATGTCAGAGTTGTTCCAATAGTTATCCTTGATTTGGCAGAAGGCTTGAAGATGGTCCACATTTCCATACAAATATTTTATTTGGAAATCTTTGTCGGCCAAGGGTAAATAATCGAAGTCCTTATGAGGTGCATTCATAGGCGCGACGTTCAGGGCTGCGGGAGCTTCCATGTTTGGTTCTTGTGTTTCAAACTGGAATTCGGGCTTTTGTGGAAATAATGGACAAAACAACAGGCTTGGGGGTCTTTTTATGAGAGCTACAGACTGATTTTACTTGAATTTGGCTTTTTTGGGTAAAATTCACAGAGGAAAAACGAAATTACTGATTCGGGAAGTGAATTGGGGTAAATACCTGTTTTTGGAAGCGAACCGTGTAATTTGCAGGTTGCATGACGAGCTGCAGAGCACGATGCTGGGGTTTGTTGGCTGGGTGACGGACTGGACGTGATTTTCATGGAGCACAGTAGCAGAGAATGTGGGTGAAAATGACATTTTCTCGACTATTTAACAAAATTTGGCTTTGTCGGGGATTTTTGGCATTTATTGAGCAGCTGACGTCACAGTGATGGGATATTTTGTCGTGACGCGAAGTGTGGTAAGCGGTTTCCCCCCACACAACTTTTGGGGTCGGGTGGTTTCGGGCAGGGAGGTAGCGATCACAGCGGGAACGCGACGTGTGGCAAGGGTACGAGAGTAATATCGCCAGTTCCCTGCGAGTTAAAGGTCGGATGGAAGGGGGGACGCGATATGAGTGTGAACCATTGGATGAGCGGGCCCAAATCTGACGGCTGACTGGCGTCGGAGATGGCGGAGGGTTAAGGAGTGGGCCCGAGTTTAATAAACATTAAATTAATTACATCGGGCACGATTTCATTGGTTGGAGTTCGTTCGTTGTTAATTAACCAGATGTTAATTAATTCCATAATGCACGCGGGATTTAGGTTATTAACAATTTCAGATAAATATTGTAATCCCTGCTGCAATGTAGCTATGGCCGTATTTGACCGGGGTGGAAATATTAGTATTTGGGGGATTTTTATGTATTTTACATAATACAGGATTGGGAATAATGCAGGATTTATATAATAATTGTCAACAGTTAATATGAAAGAATTAATAAACGAGCGCTAAGTTTAAATGTTGGGAATTTCACATAGAAACTTAGGCTAGAGATAAACAAAAAGGGGTTTTTTATGGAGAATTTTGCCATTTTCTTAAGTAAACTGAGATTTTACTTGGGCAAAGGTTATAAGATGGAATGAGTAGTCTATGAGGAATATTAAGAGCCGATCTTAATATTTTGAGGAAATTAGTAAATGATTGGGAAAAGTATGAAGGGGAGTTAGTCATGTGATCCTGATCTTGAGATGTTTTCAGTATAATGCCTGCTTCACACTTGTGATGTCATTTCTGCAACACCCTCTACCTACCCTGCTTACTTTGCCTAGCATTTTTCTTCTTTTTTCTTTGGGTGCACTTGAACTGGCAAACCCTCATCATCTTCTTTTCTTTTCATTGCAATCCCACCTACATCTACACTTATAACATCCAAGGGCTCAGATTTAACAGTTGAGCTCCTTTCCTTCTCTACCTATCTACTTATCTGCCAAGATTGAACAATTTGGACAGATTTTATTCTTTATCTCTAAAACAAGTAAATTCAGACATGAACTAGCCAAGATTGAGTTGTTTGGCCATTCATCAATGGTGGCACAAGTCAACAAGTTGCACACCAACAGATTTTGTAGAAAATAAAGTAGTAGTGGCATTTTGGACTTGCACACTTTCTTGGTCTTTTGTTTGGGGTTCATTTCTTTCACTTTTTGACCATTTTATTCTTTTTGCCCTTTGATTTTTCTTTCAGGGCATACCCTCTTTACATTTTTAAAATTTTTGATTTCTTGACAATATGGAAAACCTTTGCAACCAGGGAAGGTATGAACATATTACAAAGCTCAACAATGCCAATCATGAAATATGACACCTATTGGTATAGGAGAATAACAGTGGCTCCACTTGGGGATGGCTTTCTCTGGTGGAAAGTCAAGAACAACAAGTCAGATAGCCTTCTCCATAACTTTGACTGTGCTTTGAAATCTTCTTTTGCTGGTTGCTTTATTATATGTACAATAATTACACTTGGGAAGCTTAGGGCCTTCTCTTCGGGCTTCAACTTCAGCAAGTTATTATCCAATCCAAACTGAAACATTACAACGGTATAGTATATACATGTTGAAACAGAAATATATTAGACAGTTGGATCAAAGTAGTGTTTTAGCATCCGGCCATTCACTGGCCCTTCTTCTGTCTCAGTGCCATCCAGGTTCTTCAAAAAGTAAGTATTGTTCCCTTGTAAAACCTGGATAATAAAAGGTCCCTTCCATAAGAAGTCAAACTTCCCATGTTTTCCCTTATCTTCCCTCCTGGAATCCCACTTTATAACTTTGTCTCCAATGTAGAAATCTTATGCCTTGGACTTCTTATCAAATATTTTCTTGAGTTTTTCTTGTAGCACTTGGGATCTTTAGTATACCTCTTCTCTGGTCTGCTGCAAATGGATAGTCTGATTTATTCTTCTTTGAATGTCATTGGGTTCCACCTGAGCTTCTTGCAATAATTTCATTACAGGGACTCCCAAAGATGAAGGAAATACAACCTCTATGCCATAAACCAATTCATAGGGGCTTGTTTCAATGGATCTCTTTGTAGTTAATCTGCCTGCCCATAGTGCATTTATAAGTTTCTTGTGCCAATTTTTCTTGTTGTCTTCCAACAATTTCTTAATAATATTGATCAGGATTTTATTGGAAGACTCAGCTAGACCATTACTTTGAGGGTAATAGGTTGTGGAATGGCCTAAAGTGATATGGTATTTGTGACAGAAGCTTATCATTTTCTTGGATTTGAAAGCAGCAACATTGTCAGTTATGATATTTTCAGGACAGCCAAATCGGGACAGTATGTTGGTTTCTAAGAATCCTATAATCACTGTATCATTGGCTTGTCTGGTAGGGATGGCTTCTATCCACTTGGTGAAAAAATCTGTAGTAGTGAGGATCCATTTATGCTAGCCAGAAGAGGGAGGATGTATCTCTCCAATGAAGTCTAAACCCCATTGTTGGAAAGGCTTTTCTGTGGAAATTGGTTTAAGGGTAGAGGCAAAAGTTTCCTCTTGCCTTAAAAAATTTGACATTTATGGCAAGAAGTGACAAATTTCTTCACATTAGAGAACAAAGTGGGCCAATAAAATCCAACTCTTTGAATTTTATCTGCAGTTGATTTCCAATAAATATGTCCACCACAGTCCCGTGCATGAAATTCTTTGAGCACTTTGTCAGATTCATCTTTTATTAAACAATTTAATAGAATACCTTCATGATTTTTCCAAAATAAGGCATTATCTAAAATACAAAATTTTGAAGCTTTCATTTTCAAAAAGCTTTTCTTTGTTCTGGATAACCCTGGAGGAGCTTGCAGGTTTAATAATACATGAGTTATATCAGCATACCAAGGTGATTCTAAGAAGGCCTGATTGATCTGTGGAGTCGCCATCTCCTGTTCATTATCCAGTTCATTGATATCAAGGGCTTGAAAGTTTGTTTCAGTGATGAGTTTAACCAATCCCTGTCCTTTTATAAGTTTTGTGGGTTTTATTTCAATATCATATTCCAATATATTAGTTATCCATTTACCTCGTTTGCCTTCAATTCCCTCTTGAGTTAGGATGTCTTTGATAACATCACTTGGTACATAAGCTATTACATGGGAGTACAATATATAAACTCTGAAGTCTTTAATAGCTTTCACAAGTGCATAAGCCTGTTTTTCCATGATTTGGTATTCTAGTGGTGCATCTCTAAGTGCTTTACTAAAAAAGGCTATATGTTTTTCATATCCTTGATCATCTTTTTGTAGTAAAACAACAACAATGGTATGTTATGATGCAAATGAAAATATCATGAAGTCTCTATCAAACTTTGGACTTGTAAGGATTGGTGTTCTAGTCAAAGCCATTTTAATTTCTTCAAATGCTTGTTTGGCTTCTACTGTCCATTTAACCTTGGAATCATTTTTTAACATGTTGTTTAGCAATCTGATTAATTCAGCCAAATTATGTTTAAATCTCCTTAAAAAATTGATCTTCCCTAGGAAAGCTTGAAGTTCTTTGACATTTCTAGGGTGAGGTACTTGTAGAATGGCTTGTATTCTATTAGGATCAATTCAGATGCCATCTTTGGAGATGATGTGGCCTAACAATTTTCCTTCTTCTAGACCAAATAATGATTTCTCAGGGTTTAATGAAATACCATATATTTTGCATTTTAAAGACACTTGTCTCAAATGATCTAGATGTTGCTGATCTGATTTAGAAAACACAGTAAGGTCATCTAGATATATAACTAGAAAATTGTGAATTTCTTTGGAAAAAGCTATGTCCATTGCTCGTTGAAAGGTTGCCCCTGCATTCTTAAGTCCAAATGGAATTTTAACATATTTGAAAGTTCCCCATGGTGTTGTAAAAGCAGTTTTTTCTTGGTCATCAGGATGGACTAGAATCTGGTTAAATCCTGAAAATCCATCTAAAAGTGAAATCCTAGAGGCACCTACTACCCTTTGTAAAATGTGGTCCATCTTGGGCAAGGGGTAATTGTCTTTCAAAGAAACTTTATTCACATTCCTTAAATCAACACACAACCCGATTTCCGCTGTTTTCTTCCTAATGGGTACTAAATTAGACACCCACTCTGAAAACTTGATAGGAGCAATTATTCCTGCTTCATACATTCGTTTGATTTCTTTTTCAATTAATGGGAGTAGTACAGGGTTAATTCTTTTGAGTTTTTGTTTGAATGGTTTCTAATTTTCCTTGAGGGGTATTGTATGTTGAATCACAGAGGTGTCATAAGATTTGAGATCTTCATAGCTCTAGGCAAAAACATCCTGGAATTCTTTGAACAGTTCAACATATTTAAGCTTTTGATCAGGGGGCAAAGTTTTGGATAATTTTATCATTTTCGGATTTTCCTCGGTTCCTATGTTACAGTCTTCAATATATGCTTTTAGAGGTTTCATTTTGGGCTTCGTTGAGATATCATTAGAATCAAAGAAATCTTCCAAGGGAGTCAATCCTTTGGGAAAATGATTATCTTTTAAATCAATAATTTTAGAGTCTCCTTTAATGATCTCATCAATATCTATTTCTTTCAGATCTTGCATTTCTTTATTGGTAAATTTTGTTGGATGAAGCATTTGATTTGCACTCTCTGCTGAAATGTATGTTTCTATTTTATCCTTTTGATCAATCATGCTAACAGTATCTATGTCTATATTTGTGCTAGAAAACTCTTCCTCTAGAGTTAAAAAATTGTTGATCTGAATATCATTATCAAACACTTGCCAGTTTTTACATTATCAGGTATGGTTGGCCTGTGTCTAATCTCAGCTGTGAATTGATGATTAGGTTCAAACAATAATTTACAAGTGCTGGCGAATGTTGCTAAGCTGTGAGCATGCAAATTATGTTTCCTTGGAATTTTGGCAAGCTGTGTTTCAAGAAATGTTTTGAGGATGTCAATTGTTGGTCCTCTATAAGCTCTCGGTCTGAGATCAATTGTGAGGAAGTTTCCTTTTATCTGTTGAATGACTAAATCAGAGTCTCCCAAAACTGATATCTTGATTGCCCCTAAACTTTTGATCAATTTAAGTCCTAGCAGCAAGGCCTCATATTCAGCCATATTATTGGTGCATTTAAAGTTTAACCTGTAAGCATGACCTTCTGCATGATCATTTTGTAGATTATTCATCCAAATTCCAGCTCCTGCTCCTAGTTTGTTAACTGAACCATCAAATTCTAAGTACCAAAGGGTTTCATGTTCGTAGTTAGTATTAGGAGTCTCAGTAATTTGCTTGATAGGAGGATATAGTTCTTTAGTTTCATCTGGCTTCTCTTGAGTGTTTGATATATCATTTTTCTCAGAAATTTCTTGAATTTGAACACTATACTTTTGTTTATAATTTCTCCTTATTCAAATGCTAAAACCTTGACATCAGTTGGAGGATCAATTTCAGCATTGTAGAGAATGAAGGAGTCCATGTCAGAGTGCATGGAGTAGATGGGAAAATTCTGGGGTTTCTCCTGGCTACTTAGCACATATTTCATTAAAGTTTCTTGGTACAATTTCTTTGGTTGGCCAAATACTGAAATAGTAGCATAGGACATGTCCAACTGTAATGATCTTTGAAGCTTTGCACCCTAAGACCTGGACAACAACATGCCATATTTTGGTGGAATATCAACTACTACTATGTCCATTAAAATGGTTTTGGCAGGGTATTGAACTAATGAAACAGAAAAATCTTTGATCAATCCTAGACATCTGACCTGGCTGGAGTCAAAAGAGAATAAGTCTTTGTATGGCCTGGTAATATCTAGTTCCAACTTCTCCATTACAGATTTAGGCATTAAGTTATGAGAAGCACCGGAATCAAACATGGCATTATGAAGTATTTTATCATGTATGTTCAGACTTACATAAAAAGGAGGAACACCTCCATCTACTGTTTTTCCATTTACTTCAGGTCCAAAAATTAATTCAGGTTAATCATCAAAAACATTTACCGAATCTTTTCTCATAGAAATTTGGAGTGATCTGCTAATTTGACCTCTGTAGACATCATGTTTAGCCAATTCTAACAATGGGATGGCTATCTTTAATTTGCCTATTTCAATTTCAAGATTAAAAGGTTTTTCAGTTTGGATTTTTGTATTTTTGACCGTGGGATTCTCTTTTTCTGTTGTCTTTTGTGTGTTTTTTCCTTTTTCAGGAGTGGTGTTATGGGTTGAAGTTGCTTGCAAATCAATTGTTGGGGGTTCTTCCACATTTCCTTTGGGAGGAATGGAAGTGGAAGGTTGTCTGTTAGGTTGTTGATCGTCTAATACATCTTCAATTATTGGGTTTTTTGGGTTAGGATCTGTTCCAGGAAGGGCTTGTACAAGGGGTTTATTGATTTTAGCTTTGTTAGGCTACTTGGTATCCTTCTGCTTATTGGTTTCGGGGACATCTATTCTTCTACTTCTCAGATTGTATTTCTTGTGGGCTTCATAGATAGCTGAATCATATCCCTCTCTAAAATCAAATGACTCACCTGACTATGTTTGGAATTTTTCAAGAGTGTGAGCTTCTTGGTCCTCTTGGGTCAAGAAAACTTGTTGTTCATTATTGAGGCCCATTAATTTAATTTGAGTGTCTTCTGGTGGTTCATCAAAAGTTTAGGCTTCAGCATAATTTTCTTGGAATGGGGGCCTAATGTTTGGGTCAGGCACATTCTTTCCAGTATTAGAGTTTTGATTTTTCCTGAAGTTTGGATTTCTTCCAGTGTTGCTTGGTTGGCCATCCCAAGAAGATTTCCTCTCAATTGTTTCTACTCTATCTCCAAGTCTATCCATTCCTTTAATGATAGCATCTAATTTTTGTTCAAAAGTAGAGGGTTATTCCTTAAAAGGTATCCTCCTTTCGGCTTTGGCCCGAGCTCGCTTAGAAATCAGGTTGGCCTCAACGCTAACAGCTATACTCGGCATCTCTTCTAAGTCTAGAGAAAACAAAAACTGCAGCGCAGCAGGGGAACCTGGCCGTTTTTATGATAGATGACGTAGCTGATTAATCGTTGCTGGAGCAACTGCTCAGGTAGGCGATGATGAAGGTCAAAGAGGGCTAGCCAATGACTAAGAAAAGAGCTAGCCAGGGAGAAATAAGGGACACTATAAATGCTGAGAGACGAGACAGTAAACATGAGGAGCAAGAGGTAACAGAGGATGTCAAGATAAGAGCAAATTACGCTGCGAGAAAGGTATACCTGGGGGAGTTTATGACGAGCGAGGCGGTAAAGGCGCAACTGAGACAATTTCGTCGATACCGAATGAATGAAGACTGAGTACCCAGGCACTTTGCGGTAGTGGGAGAAGGGACTCCTGATTCGGAAGACGTGGTAGCTCAACATAGATTCAAAAGAAGGAGAAAACGACTGAGTGCTAAGGAGATGGAGGGGAGGGGTAAAAATAGCACACTGCAAGGAGAGAATCCAAATGAGA
This sequence comes from Pinus taeda, assembly GCA_000404065.3. NCBI lineage: Eukaryota > Viridiplantae > Streptophyta > Pinopsida > Pinales > Pinaceae > Pinus > Pinus taeda. Next base: position 10,803 of record APFE031467050.1, read on the forward strand.
AAAGGACAGGTCACAGGGAGAATGCTGATCTGCAAAAAATCCTAAGTCAGCCTGCAGCTGGATCTTGTG